>JAWZSL010000100.1:508155-586763 GCA_034769285.1 Lutjanus argentimaculatus | reverse complement strand
GGGAAGACCCAGGACATGCTGGAGGGACTATGTCGCTCAGCTGGCCTGGGAACGCCTCGGGATCCCCCGGAAGAGCTGGAGGAAGTGTCCAGGGAGAGGGAAGTCTGGGCATCCCTGCTTAGACTGCTGCCCCCACAACCCGGCCCCGGATAAGCGGAAGAAGATGGATGGATGGGTCCTGTGGCGACATATGTGTAGTTGTAGACTTACCCCTAATTTACACCTGGCACAGCTGCGTTGCGTTACGGCTGCGCCGCAGCACTCAGAGCAATATGCAGCCATTCTAGTCAATGTTCGTGTTTACACCAGATGCACTGCGGTGCGTGTTAGCTGCGTCCCAGAAGCCGCTCGGCATTCACACAAGGAACAAGTTGGAATAGTAGGAAGGAATAGTTGATTTAGTGGTCAGTATTGAGGATCTACTGACTGACTGATTGTAGTTTACAGGATGTTAGTGTGTGATTTGAACACAGCTGCTGAGTGACCATGTTACACTGGTTGAAGTTTCCCCCATTGGCCCTTAATCTTTCAAAATAAATTGAATATGCTATTAAATGAAAGTAGTCTTCAATAATTTGGCTCAAAGGGAGCTTAACCAGGTCATTGTAACGGGTGTGCTCTGGACGCAAACAGGGTAAAACAAGGCTAGTTAGTAATGACCTCTATTGTCAGCTTGGGCAGAAAACGGTATACGTGGGCAAGTGGAAAACACAGTTCAGTTCAATATTCAGGCTTTGGACTTCCAGAGGTTTGGAGCTGACTCTGGAGTTCCTGCTGTCTGAGCCAATCCAACAAATGAGAACGAGAAAGTATGTAGTTACATCAGAACACTCACACACATAGAACAGTTCATTAGAGTCAAAAACCAGCTAAGTATACAGTCCAGACAAAGAAACCAGCGGGACGCAGACAGAAGTGAGTTGAGGCGAGACAGAGTCAGATACCCAGTGGACAGGTGAGTAGATTCACTCCACTGGAAAACACAGACAGGAAAACTCACACATCGTAACATTGTAGGAGGGAAACACCAAACAACCACAGGAACAGACAGACAGAAACCAGGGACACAGAGGCAGATCTCATGGTCCGGCACAGAAGGCTGTGCTGATTTTCTGAGATTTAGAAGAAGCAGGTGAGTCAGAGACAAGCAGGCTTGGTGTGACGGCCCCAGGGCCTTGGTCCTTCTGTGGTACTATGTGTGTGCTCTGTGTCTTGCAGGTCCTCAGTTGGTGTAGCTGGCACGTCATCAAGTAACTGGGAACACATGGCCAGTGTTCCCAGGCTACTTAACCCCGCCTGCCCAGTCACTGTGTGGGTGTCGGCAATCGCAGTAGCAGTAGCCATCGTTGCGGCGTGGTTGCTGCCGCGTTCCTGTCGGTCCCCTCCTCAAGCCATGCTGCCTTTACTTTTTACGTTTCTGTCTTTTGTTTTGCACTGACAACATGCACCTCACATCATCCAACACATCCATGCACCCTCACACACCACTGATACTGACTTTCACACCCCATCGCAGTATTTATTGTTTGGCATATTTAATAAACTTTTGTTCATTTTTGGAGCCACCTTGTCTACATCTCCCTCATTTGTTGCAGCCTACGAACCGGCCGTAACAGTTGGTAACAGAGAAACAGTCTGAGAACGAGAGCTGGAGAGTCTTACACAGAGATACTAAGAACAGTCTGACAGTGAGTGACTGAGCAGGAGAAGCTGATACACTGGCCTGATTACTGAGGAGCTGCAGCTGTGAGCGCAGGTGAGTGGAGCTGGACTGATGAGGTGGGACTGGCTGACAGGCAGAGTGGAGCAGAGACAGGGTGAATGGAAAAGTACTGAGAGAGACTGAGCAAGAACTGTGACAGTCATGTGATGTGATACTTCAACACAAATTCAAATGAAGATTACTAGAAACAGTTCAGAAAAGAGAACTCATGAAATTATAACAGAAACACAACTGAATGTGTTTTTTAACATTTTTTGTGAATATATGGATATTATCAATATATGATTTGACTGAATTATCAAGCACTTAGTGTGAAAAAAAAACATAATTTCATAATTCATGTGTTTGTATTTTCCTTTATGTGATTCCAGATGTAGTGTGCCAGATGGAGGAGGAGAAAAACTTTTTTATTGTTTTTGCTGTTTAATGTTTTTTTTTCTGTCAATACTTATTTTGAAAATAATTTTTTTTCATAATGGCATGTTTGTCTGTTTCATTTTGAGGGTTTGCATGTCGTCTTATTTATAAAGTTAATGGAGGGAGGAAGATAAAGAGCTTGACACGTTTTGCATACTGTGCACATTATGGATTCCCAGCAAACAAGCCTGAACTGGTCCTGCACAGGCCCACTTAGGGCTGGCCTGAGGGCCCCAAGCTGGCTGCCCACACAGGGCCCCTGAGAATTTGCTCGTTGGCAAAACGCTGGTCCCACATTGCTGGCCCTGCACTGTTGGCCCTCAATAAGCCCAAATACAGTGTGGGCCGCCCCCACTGAGCCCAGACAAGGCCAGCTTTGATTATATAGTATATATACTATATACTGATCTCATACTCCTCATATAACCCCCAAATTTTACATTTAGCTTTAGTTCATAATATATTTTGCGACACAGTGGATACACTATTTCACACTGACCATTGTAACTGAAGTTCCTCTGAGAAAAACAGATTCTCTACATCAAGTAAGAACGAGCTTAATCAACAATGAATTTAAATGGGACATAATGTGCTTTTGGGGTTTTCACCTTATTTTTAGTGTGCAGTGTGTAGTATGTGTTGCTTTTTTGTGCATGTACAAGGTCTGCAAAGTTACAAAGCATGTAAACCTATTTTAGTAGACACCTAAAATAAAAGAATGAACCTGAAAATCAGCATTATATATCACTTTTAACAATAAATCAATGATATAATAATAAAGTTATTAAGTATGTTCTACCCCTTTTCCCTACACGTGCCAGTTCGGCTTGACTCAGTTTGACTCAGCATGTCAACCTAGCATGGCAGGGATTTGCATTTCCATTACAACAGCCCTACTTGCTTGAAGGTGTGTCTAACTAAAGACGAGTAACTTAGCTTGAGTGGAGCAGCTGTAAAACAGCAAACAAACACTGAACTTCCAACAAATTCTTCACAATAAAAGTCCTGTATTATTAGTTTTTATTATGAAACAGCAAACCAGCAAAAACAAATATGACAGAATAATACAAATACAACAAAAATACCTGAATGTCAAAACAGTGACACAGGAGAGAAACTATGCTGGGGCGAAAAAATGATAGTGAAAATAGGGTTGGGCAGAAAATTTTAAAATATCGCCCAAATCAATCCCAAATAAGTGTGTGTGTGTGTGTGTGTGTGTGTGTGTGTGTGTGAGACAGAGAGATTCCTATTATAGTCATTCATTACTATGGGGTAATAACATTTTTCAGCACAGTCAGTCTCTGAAATTTTCTGTGGTTGAAAATTTTCTTTAATTTTAAATCTTTGGCCATTTTTCAAGACTTACCTGTCTCTTAATATTCTTCTTGTTGCAACTTGGACATTACACCCACCAATGGTCCCTAGATGTGCGATCTAAAAGAAAGGTAAATAAACAGAAAAGGAAATTAATCAAAAAAAGGGATTTATGTTTAAAAAATGAGATTCCTCATTGAAAATTTTAGGTTCAGGACAAAAACGTATTTCTAAACCCCCTACATTAAGAATTATCTGAGAATGATCATCTTCCAATTCATTTAGACCTGTGCAGAGCCAGTTTGTTGACATACCTGTAGATAGAGAGGCAGGGCCGGCCCGAGCCTCCATGGGCCCTAAGCAAAATTTGATTTTGGGGCCCTCTATTTCAGCCAATATTGATTGTTGATCATTCACACACCTACAATGAACTCAATGCAGCTCTGGCAGTGTTGTTTACATCCTACTGACGGCCTGACATGTCTTTACACATGTATGTGTTACACGTTGAAATTATGCTGTTGCTGTATCTCCAAAGGTAAAATAATCAGAAACATAAGTAATACCAATGCAATAATAATACGAATAATATCAATGATTCTGTGCCTCGAAAGTACTTTAACAGTGCTCCTGCGAAGTTTCACATAACTTATGAGTTGATGTAAAAACAATATGTTCATTTATTCACATAAATTACCATGCTCTGCAGCAGCAAGCAATTTTTTAAAACATATGTCAAACTATAACTAGTAGCCTAATGCAGTGGTTCTCAACCTTTTTGAGTCGCGACCCCCAATTTAACATGCACTGCTGTCCGACCCCCCCCCCCCCCCCCCCAACACACACACACACACACACAGGCTGAAACAACGCCCGATCAATACTGTACGTCGCATTTACAAATCAGACAAGCACTTATGATCTCACTTCAGCTATTAGTTTCTTTATCATTCATTTTATTTTGAAACACTTTGGGATTTTTTGAAAAACATAAAGCAGCATCAAGAGGCTAACTTTTCACGTGAGAAACAGACCGACAAAGGTCGCTACATCCCATCATATTGCTGGTAGTTAAGCTGGTTAAAATGTAAACAAATAACGCAAACTTTATTTTTCTTTTAATGAAATAAAACGATAACCAGCGCGTGCTAATTAGGAAGCCTTAACAAAACATACTGGTGAGAAAAACAGCCCATAATTTTAAACTATCTATGTTGCTGAAAGCTTAAACATGAAAAGAACAACTACACTTTTTTTTTTCTCTCCCCAGCTCCACTCGAGCGCGGCTGAACCCAGCTTGAGCCCACTTCACGGGCGCGAGCCTGCTGCAGCCGCCGCTCCTGCTGACTGGGGGAGAAAAAAACAAACATTTCTTTGCTCTGATGATGTATGAATGAGAAGGGCAGACATGAGACTTGGACAGGTTCGTTGTTGTTGTTTTGGTGTACGGACGACAGCAACTGGTTTTTAGTAATAAAATGCCTGTTTGAGACCAACCGCTCTTCGTCCTTCTAACGTCCGGTCGGAAGCTACATTAATTTTGCGCATTTATATTTTTTTCAAAATGATTTGGTCAGAAATCATCTCGCGACCCCAAGGTTGAGAATGGCTGGCCTTATGCAAAATCATATTGCTAGCAAATGGTGACGTTAATGTTTGCTATCAAACATTAGCAAAAACTTTGTTTTGAAGAAAAAAACAAAACAAAACAAAAAAAACTGAAATATATAGGGCCAACCCCAAGAAACAACTCAATCAAAGTTAAAGCTACACAAATACAAACATGTTAGTATGATTTAAGTTACTGTTAAAAGATACATTTCTCTCATTTTTAACTAGCTAGCTAATTTGCTATTAACAGCTAGGCTACACAAATCTCTTTGATAAACATTAGCCTACCAAGCAAGCCATGATGCAAAACATACCTTTATCTCTGCATTTTTTCTCCTCTTCCTCTTTCTTTCCTTTTTCTTTTCTCTGCCCCTGAAGGATATGTCCTTTTTTGCGACATTGTTTCGCCTAACCACCTGTGTTTTGGATGCACAGTGTGTACTGCATATCGGGAGCCGGCCGGCACCGGTGCAGTGAAGCTTTAGCTACAGAGGCAGTAAGAATCACTAGGTCTACATCAGCAGCAGCACTCTGTTGAAATTGTGTTTTTGTACAATAATATATCTTTGATCATATAGAAATAACCATTTATACATGGAAAAAATAAAAAATAAATTTTTTTTTTTTTTGATTGCTCTTGGGGGCCCCCTAGTAGCCTTGGGGCCCTAAGCCGGCGCTTAGTTCGCTTATGCCTTGGGCCGGCTCTGTAGAGAGGGGCCCATACAGCTCAGCAGCAGTCTTTGGAAAGGACATGACTTTGCAGGAGCAGGAGGAACTAACTGAACTGAGACAAGACCGTGGTTTAAAGCTAAGCTTTGCTGATCAACCTTCGGACAGTTTTTGGTCGACTGCTGCCAAAGAGCTTCTTATTCTGGCAAACAGAGCTATTTCCACATTGCTCCCATTTTCCACAACATACTGTATTTATGTGAGCTGAGCTTTTCAAGCATGACTGCTATAAAAAACTAAAAACAGAGAGAGGCTGAGAGCTGTTGAGGAAGAGCTTTGTGTGTGTGCCTTTCTTCAATTCCTGCCAGGATATCAGCTTTGTGTTCATCTAAACAGGCCCAGGTTTCACACTAGGTGAGTAAATTAAGAAATGATATTGTCATTACATGTGCTGTATTAAGCTACAGTGTGTCTTTTTTTAACTTTTTTGAATGGTGGTGTGCCGCGGGATTTTTTTTTTTAATGTAAAAAAATGTGCTGTGACTCAAAAAAGGTTGAAAAACACTGCTTTAAATGCAGGAGACGATCCTGTTGTTGAGGAGGATACTGAGGGTGCAGTGATTGATGAACACAAAGATGATGAAATGAGAGAATTGCTTAACGTGATTGAAAAAAATGTAGCCCACTTGCTGCTGAAATTGGAAAGCATATTCAGTGTACCACAAAGATGTATTGATGAGTTAGTGGAAGAAATGCATTTCTTCATCAGCTTCACGTCCCATTTTAAAAGATATTTTACAGTCATGCTTAAAAAAGCACAATTGTGAGGTTGATGATTTGACAGTCTCAGAGATGGTGACAAACCTGTGAGTGCAACCCAATTACATTAGCATTAGGTAGTAATGGTCCTCTGTCCACCTCCTACAAAAGAAGAGAGTATTTCAAGGAGCATTTTTCTGTGGTGGACCCCACTGAGTATTTGCTCAGTGCCAAGGACCAGAGAAGTTTCCAATATGTACCTATTTTGAAGTCCTTACATGAGGTTTTGAAGAAAAAAGAGATCCAGGATTCGCTCAAACACAGTTGTGAGACAGACAGCAGTTCTGAAACTCAATACAAATCATTTCATGATGGCACAAATTTTAAAAACAATACATTGCTATCAGAAAATAATCCAGCCATTTCACTTGTTCTATAAATAAGTGGGTGATTTTGAAGTGTGTAATCCACTTGGCACATCAAGAAAAAAGCACAAAATTACTGCTGTCTGTTGGGTTTTAGCCATTGCTCCGATCCTTGCTGACATCACTCTAGAAGAGGAAGGACTTTACATTCCTTCGTTAGGCACACGAGTCAAAGGTACTGTGTATTGTGTTGTTGCAGATAACCTTGGTGCCCAATCTATTGGAGGATTTGTGGAGAGCTTCTCAGGTACACATTTTTGCAGATTCTGCCTGGAGCATTTTATCCTTGGACAACACAAGAGAGACGTGTGCAGACAGCACAGCGAGATAAAA
The DNA here is from genome assembly GCA_034769285.1 of Lutjanus argentimaculatus. Taxonomy (NCBI): domain Eukaryota; kingdom Metazoa; phylum Chordata; class Actinopteri; order Lutjaniformes; family Lutjanidae; genus Lutjanus; species Lutjanus argentimaculatus. Next base: position 579,509 of record JAWZSL010000100.1, on the reverse strand, counting down.
GTGAGTCTCATTGTTATGGAGTAAAGAGACAGTGTCCACTGACTGAAAAGCTACAACATTTTGATGTTGTATCTGGTTTCCCACCTGATTTGCTACATGATCTCTTTGAAGATATTGTACCTTTAGAGTTAGCACTGTGTCTAAATGCCTTTATCAAGAGGAAGTATTTCACTCTTGAGGAACAAAAGGCAGATAAAACAGTTGCATGCAAGACTTTTCAGCACTCCTTACCTGCCTGATCTCCTGTTGCTGACCCTGCCTGCCTCTGACCTGCCTGCATTGTCTGTCTCCTGGAAAACTCACTAGTCTTCTGTCCTCGACCACGAGTTCTGCCTTTGCATCTCTGGTTTCCGTCTGCCTGCAGCTGTGTGGTGTTCTCCTGCGACAACGCTTCCGCGTGAGTTTCTCCACCTGCTTGCCTGTTGCCTGCTGCAGCTCAGAGTCTGTCTGCTAACCTGGTCCTGACTTCTCTGCCTGGTCCCGACTTCCCTGATGCTTGTCCCTTGCCTGCTCTGCTGCTTCATTGGCTTGCTTTTCTGGTTCCGGACTCCTCACCTCGTCGACCTCGCCTCCCGTAAGCCCCTCTGTCACTTCTGCCAGCAAGTGAACTGAACTGTTTGGGTCCAAGGACTCAGGTCCTCACCCTCGGTCCTGGTTCCGGGTTCAGCTCAACCCATTCCCTGAGCCTGAAACCCAGAGACTGTGTGTGGGCTCTGAGCCCGAAGAATGAACTATTACCTGCATTTCTTCATCCAGCCAAGTTCCTGATTTGCCTGGTTATTAATAAAGGTCATTACCAGCTGTCTGTTTCAAGAGTGCTGCATTTGGGTCCAAAAAACACCCATCACACTGTGGACTATGCGCTTTGAAGCTAAACACATGCATACCCATAGTTTCTGAAACATTCTGTTTTCATGCAGTAAAGCATCAATTAATGGCTGCATACCATCTACACAGTAGTAACATTGTTCAAACCATCTCTACAGGGGACAAAACCGTCATTAGTGAATTTGTGAAACTGTGCTGAAAGATTACATTAAGGAGGCACTGGAAATAAAATTCCCTGTTGTTTGTCCAGATGGAAAACAGTGTGTTGCATTGGCACAAGTTACTCCACTGGAATGATTTTGGCACATCGTTCAACAGGTGGTTTGTGTAGTTGATTCAGATAGTTGTTGTACATGGGAAGGTCAGCTTCATTGTGAAATGTTTAAATGCATGGTACACTGAACATCTCAGAAGCTATACGCTTGAAAACACCAGAAGTGTTAAAGTGATTGAGCCACATGAGTTATCATCTTTCCACTGGCAGCATACACTGTTGCAGGCAAGCGTATGGTGACCCTCAAGCACTACATTTATGTACCATCGATGGCAAAGTGGTCATTACACCTGGTCATTTGTTTGCCTTTACCCACAAGACGCATGATCAGAAATGTCATCACACTCTTGACATATGGGGTTAAGATTTCATTCATTCATTCATTCATTTTCTGTAACCGCTTATCCGTGAGGGTCGCGGGGGGTTAAGATTTCAAGAATACAAAGACACTTTTTACATTAAGATACTTGCCCCACACTTGAAAACAAATTATCATTTTCAGAAAGTGAGAAGTTTGCTTCAACATAGAAAACCTCTGATGTGCTATTAGCTTCCATTTTGCTTTTTCAGTCATATGAACTCAATATAACTTTTTTTAGTTGCCACATTATTCTAATCTGCAGTAATTTCTTGCTGTGCTTCATGTTTCTGTGAATAAATGAATGTCTCAAACATTTAGTCAAACTATAGGTGTATACATATAAGTGGGTTCTTAGTTTTGCAGTAGGATATGTAGAGGTCTACTTTTGGACCAATAAAACTAAAAATGTCACACTGTAATGTGAAAGCTAATCCCTTGAAGATGTAATCAGCAGTGTGGTGCCTTTCTGCATGTAAGTTAGAATTGCAAATATGATTGAAAACTCCAAAGCCTATATCTCAAGGAATAATCAGTGTTAATGTTCTCCTCTGATACTCAATGTTTAGGAAATGTGACTGGATGTATTCTGTATGTCAAACTGAAGTGATGTGTTTTCTTTTACAGATGCTCAAATATTTTACCAAGCCAGACTTCGGATTATTCTACAGGACCGTGACATTAGAAAACTGGACTTACCTCATGGTATCCCCGGAACCATGGTTGAACTTGAGACTATTGTGAGACAGACATTTGGGCTTGAGGGTAACTTTGCCTTGCATTATAAGGATGTGGACTTTGAAATCAAGGACAAGGACACAATTAAGGTTGTTCAGATTGCTGACACTGCAACATTTACTTTGACCTTTACTGATTTGGATAGTTCCTTTGACAGAACATCAGTGAGCTCCATTCAGAGTTCAGCAGCTTGACTGACTGACCCCTAAAATACACTGCATGCGGAACGACTCCGGAACAGCTCCGCTCCGGAACAACAGCGTACTCCGCCATCCGCCAACTCACACATGATTCGTTTGTGATCTGTTTGGTGCGGCTCCGCCGGACACCGAGCGTCGCAAGAACGGATGAGATCTCGCGAATTCACGCATAATCACGCATCTCTTTTAATGCACATAAGCAAACTATTTGTTTTCAAACAACATTACTGAACCAAATTACAAACTTACCTTCCATTCCCATTGCTCCTGCAATGGCATTCCACGCCACATCTTTTTTGTTGGTGTCCTTATAAAAAGGGTGTGAGGTGTCATAAATGATTGATTGATTTTGGATCTCCAGAATCAACTTCTCCTCATCCATGGTGTCGATGGGGTGAAAAGACGCCTGAAAACCACTGACCTGTTGACTTCAGGTCGGCCCTGCCCATTATGACATGTTCTTGTAATGAAACCCGATCCGGGGTGAACACGGAGTATTTTATTTTGAAAATCAACCGGGGTTTTATTTTGTATTTTGTAGCCCACTTCCCTCCCGGCACAATCTGCCCTGTGCTGCTTGATGCACCGTGCTCCGGCGTCCGGCGAAAATAGAAGCTCTGCGTATATGTTGCGGAGGGCTGTCGGACGCCGCAGTTGTTCCGGAGCCATTTCGCAGCGGAACCGGAGACTGTGTGAGCTGACACATAGACTAAAATTGAAACGTAACAGCTCCGACGCCGTGGCGGAGCCGTTCCGGAGTCGTTCCGCATGCAGTGTATTTTAGGGGTGAGTTTCCAGTACCTCACTTTGCCTATAACTCAGAGCTTGTGCTTGCCATCCTTTCAAGAAGGATGGAACTCAGCTTAACTTCACCACAATCCTTCCAGACATCCTTGAGAAACTGGCTGAATGCATCTTCCAGTATGTTGCATATCCAACAAGTGCTCAGTTGTCTGATGTTGTTGAGGCACTGATCCAGAAGCATCCTTGCCTCAAAGAGCCGGGATCGTATAATGGATCCTATGCATGGCAACAACGACTAAAGAATAAAATGGGCAACTATAGATCTAAGTTAAGGTCGTTTTCACACCTGACCAAGCAGACTCGGTTCGATTGGGGAGCTGAAAGTCGCAACATTGTTGCATTTATCACTTGTTTCGGTTCTGCTTTCACACTGTGATTTCTAAAGTGCACCGAACTTTCTGAGCAGCATCACGTGGTTGAAAGGGGCGCTCGTCGATTGGACAAAGTAGGAGTGGAAATCCCTCATGCTTCGTCACATTATTTTAGGGAATGCTACAGCGTTAGTGAACGCAACTGTTCCTATAATGCTATCGTAGCTTGTCAGGGATTGATTCTGTCATTTTTCTAACTTTGACGATCTAACATGTGACAACATATGAGCTCAGAGTTTAAGGACTGTGACTGTTGGTAGTTGTGATTTGATTTTGTTTAAATATGCCAAATTGTGAATTTATGGGTTATTGTTGTTCAGACAATTGAGCTAAGCTAGCTAGCAACTGCTAATGTCAGCGGTCACTTGTTGCCATAGCAACAGTAAACATTCACATAAGGACTAATGAGCTGTAAATAGAGATGCAGAATCAAGCTATATTATAAATACAGATGAGATACGTTGTATTTTAGCACAGAATACATGATTTTAGTAAACCTATAGAAAATAATTTGTTTAATTCGCATAATTTACCATTGAATTTATTCGTACACACTGCATATAGCGTCACTATGTATATTTGGTCCTGTGTTTGGTCCGGTGAGCTTCACACTGCACACGAACCGAACCAGGATTCACTTGCAAGCGAACCGAGACCCACGTTTTCAGGCGGACCAGAGTTCGCTTGTTTGGTCCACACCAGAGTTCGGATGAGCTTTCACACCTGCCCAAACGAAGCGGACTATCCGAGGAAATGAACTCTGGTCCGTTTAAAGCGGACCAAACAGCTCTGGTGTGAAAGCGACCTAAGATTGACGGGATGCCCTGAGCTTGAAGCAAACTCTCTTGTGAACAAGCGAGCACATGAGAAAGCTCCTGCAAAGAATATAAAACAGCCAAGAAAGGCAGAGGTTAACTATTAGCCCCCTCACCCACAAGGAGAAACAGAAGAAACTTTGGAACAAGAAAGAGAGGAGCTCCTTAATGAGGTCAAGAAGAAGAACAACAGGCAAATGGCAAAGACATTCTCCACTCGCAGGCAGGAAGTTGTTCATCAGGCACCACCCGTCAATGTCATAAAAGACAGATGGTCTGCTCTTTTTGATGCAACTCAGGTAAACATTTTTTCATGAAATGGTTTGCAGTATGTGTGATGTTGAAGTTAATTTTCTACTTCAACCGACTGTGCCTTTTATTTGTGCTTTTGTTTTTACAGATAAACCAAGAATTCAGAAGGATAGGTTATATGTGTGTGTGTGTGTACAAATATATATATACATATACATATATATATATATATACATACATATATAGTAAATAAAAAAGTAATGAATAAATAAAAGAGTAATTAATGTCTCATTCCTGTACTTTCTTTGTAGCAGTAAGCTCAGGTGTAGGGTCTTTTCAATTTTAGGGAAATAAAAGAGAGGGAGAGAAAGACATTCTTTTCACATCTTAAGTTTAAGAAGGAACAGAAAAAAAGTGAAGGTATGCTCACACACCTGTGACCAATGTAGACTCACATACAGTCAAATGACAGATTGTATCGATGTTACATTTGATTAATTTCCATTTTCTTCTCTTTCTTTAGATTTGTGTTGGTGTAATGACAATAAAAGGTGACTCCCTGAAACCTGTGAGAGGGAAGTCACTTCTCCTTGACATTCAGCCTCAGTGGTCATCTGAACAACTGTTGGCTGCTGCTGTAAAGAAGCTGAAAGATGAAGCCATGTTCTTCAGTCTGATGTAGTTTTCCACACAGGACTCCCAAGTTAATGGCTCCATCAGACCACTCCGTCTCTGTGGGTCCTCAAAGTGTGTCTGGAGACGGTCATCTCCACATGGACTGTAGGATGACTCAACCATAAACTGGCCCAATTCCTCCTGTGAGACTGGGAACCCACAGTTAGTTCCACCAAACCTGGCATGCTGTAATTCTGGGCATACGGGCAGCAAAGGTATCTTGTGGTTGTACTTGAAAATTTGTTTTGCAATTTTTGTAACAAGTGTGTGAATAAATAATTTTCTGTCACAGAGATTAGAGTCATGGCTGACATGAGGTGAATAGATTATGACAGAATCTTTGAAAGCTCCTCCACAGGCAAGAATTTAATTGCATTTTTAAAAGTAAATCTGATAAAAATGTTTAAAAAAAGGCAGGTTGTACATGACATTTGGTTTGGCAGATGGACAAGGAGACTGTTTAACAGGTCTGATGGTATGTGTCTTTCATTTTTCCCTGCATTCATCAAAGTCCCTCTGTAGCACACCCATGAACACAAACCACATCAGGCATGTGTGCTCATGACTGCCACTGAAGACATGTCTCTCCCTCAGGTCATTCATCAGGTCCATCCAGAATTGAGACCTGTACACAGAGTCAAGTTAGAGCTGTAGATTGTTTTAGGTGATGCATTTCCATGTAATAGCATTCAAAATGAACATTTCAATGATCATCATTAAACAACTGTAAACCTGCAGTGCCACAAAAAGTATATCCTGAATAAAAGGGGTCCATCTGTGCTTTAACTGCTGATTCTGATCAAATCAGTGGAGAGGAAATAAAAGCTCCAGCACTGGCAACCACACTAGATGTACCACTGTAAATGTACATTTTAGTGGAGGAAAAGCAGAGTTCCAACACGTTAGAAATGGTTAAAAATGTTGAAGACCACACCTGTGTTTTTGGACGAATGACCACCAGTTTTTGATTCACTGGTTTGCTGTTAAGGAGCAATACATATGACTGGCAGCCCCAACAAAATCATCAGTGTGTGACAGTGGCGGCTCCAGAGAATTATTACTGGGGGGTCTATGGGGGGTCCTGATCACTGTTAGGGGGTGCTACTGAATTCGGACACAACAAACAATGACACATTAAAATAACTTAACTGAACTGAACAAGCGCCAAACAACAAGCGCAAACAATGTCTCTCTCCTCACCTCCTCCCTCTCCTCTCCAATTGTCCACTCCTGTCCTCCTCCTCCTCTCCTGTCTCCTGTCTTTCCTACACTTAGCACAGCAGTTCGTGGTTTATTTTATTCAGGTTTACAGCATCTTCAGAACCTGCTTTACATGGACTTCGGGTTAGCTCTTGGTGCACCAGCCTGGAAAAAACAAAATAAAAGACAGTTTTAGATTCATGAGTTATTGATGACACCGTTGTTGCAGCCGGACATAACAGATGCCCCATCATAGCACTGTGCAATACATGCATTTTTGTCTATGTTACACTTGGCCAGTGTCTGTTTGACTGACTTTAGTAAAGACTGTGCATCCAAGCCTTCTGCAGGAATAAAGTCCAGAAACTCCTCATGAATGTTGTCTTCATTTAGGTAACGCAGAACAACTGATATCTGCTCTTTCTTACTGACATCTTTTGTTTCAGCCACCATTAAAGCAAAGAGCTCTCCCTGCTTAACCTCATTGCTCACTTGTTCCCTTACCATGTTGGCCATAATATCAAGCAGCTCGTTCTGAATATCATGGTGCACTTATTTGGCATTTGCAGGTCCACTGGATAATTTATTTGACACAGTGCTGTCAAACTTTCCTAACAGATGTAATAATTCAAGAAAATAACCTCTGTTGGTGGACTGCTCATCCTCTCTGTGTCCCCTCTGTCCAAACGTTTGACAAGCTGTGAACCGCAGTGACTCAACCACTGCTCGCATGTACTGTCGGTTTTCTTCAACAAGTTTATTGTGTCCAGCATCGAGTTGGGTCAGGATTCTGGATCCATGTTTCTGTCTCTCCTTAAACTCACACCATCCTTCCATGGCAAGTCGGTGTGACGCACTCCCATTGTGCTGTGTGAGTTTCTCTGCTCCTTTTCGCCAGTTTGTGAACCCGGCATGAGTGAAGCTTTTTTCTGCGTGACCACCAGGCCCACGGCCATGGTGGCGGGAAAAATGCCTACATGCGTAACAGAATGCTGCATCTATAGACGTTGAATATTCCAGCCGCGGGAATTGTTTCAACCAAGGCTGGTAAAATCTTCTCATCACTGTCTGGGAATGGGTGCCAAATGCCCGACGCGGGTACACCTTTAGATGAGGCTGCCTCGGTCCCTCTGCTGGGTCTTGGCTTATATCCACGGGGACCGCAGCTGCGGTGCTCGTTGAAGCCAAAGCTGCCTCGGCCTCCTCCTCATCCTCTCCCTTGTTGCTGTCCACATCCACAGATTCACCGCCCTCATCACCGCCACAGCCACCGCCGCCATCTAATCTTGCTAGTTTTTTAGGCCTACTTATGACAAAACGATCCATTTTGCAATCTCGCGTCTGCTAACCTGTAGCTTCGGCTTCGCGGGTCACGTCATGTCCAATGTGCTGCCTGCGTGCAAACCAGCCAATCAAATCGTGCGATACACACCAATGGCAAAGTTCAAGGGTTATTACCATTTAGTTATAAACAATATTATTTTGTGTCAGTATTTTTTTATCTACGATTGTAAGGCTACATGGCCTCAGTCAGACAGAGATTTTTATTTATTTATTTATTTATTTATTTATTATTTGGAGAGAGAGAAGGGGGGTCTCAGGGGGGTCTCAGCCTTTTGGAGGAGGGTCTGAATACCCTGCTAGCCCCTCCCTCCCGCCGCCACTGGTGTGTGATGACTTTAAGACACAATGGATTGCCACCATTGTGCTGTTTTCAGTGCCACAGTCCGTGCAGAGCCGCATTGGTATGATTCCACATTCTGAGACACAATGCAGATAGTTTTGAGCAATGACCACCGGGTCATTATTGCTCGGTCCACACAACAACCACAGTACTTAGCGGGAGGAGCCATCTAAACTATTACTTCCATTCCAAACTCAAAACAAGAGTGGATACCAACAGAAGAATGCTGCAGGGGATTTTGGCACATTTTCTTTGGGCGCTACCCACATGTTTAGCTGTGTTGCTCATTCCAGGAATGCACAATCCTTACAAGTTGTACCTTGTTGTAAAGGTGACTAATCAGGCTTTCCAACAATATACACTGCCTGGCCAAAAAAAAAGTCGCCACCAAAAAAAAAGGTCATACACTCTAATATTTATTTGGACCGCCTTTAGCTTTGATTACGGCACGCATTCGCTGTGGCATTGTTTCGATAAGCTTTTGCAATGTCACAAGATTTATTTCCATCCAGTGTTGCATTAATTTTTCACCAAGATCTTGCATTGATGATGGTAGAGTCTGACCGCTGCTCAAAGCCTTCTCCAGCACATCCCAAAGATTCTCAATGGGGTTAAGGTCTGGACTCTGTGGTGGCCAATCCATGTGTGAAAATTATGTCTCATGCTCCCTGAACCAGTCTTTCACAATTTGAGCCCGATGAATCCTGGCATTGTCATCTTGGAATATGCCCGTGCCATCAGGGAAGAAAAAATCCATTGATGGAATAACCTGGTCATTCAGTATATTCAGGTAGTCAGCTGACCTCATTCTTTGAGCACATACTGTTGCTGAACCTAGACCTGACCAACTGCAGCAACCCCAGATCATAGCACTGCCCCCACAGGCTTGTACAGTAGGCACTAGACATGATGGGTGCATCACTTCATCTGCCTCTCTTCTTACCCTGATGCGCCCATCACTCTGGAACAGGGTAAATCTGGACTCATCAGACCACATGACCTTCTTCCATTGCTCCAGAGTCCAAGCTTTGTGCTCCCTAGCAAATTGAAGCCTTTTTTTCCGGTTAGCCTCACTGATTAGTGGTTTTCTTAAGGCTACACAGCTGTTCAGTCCCAATCCCTTGAGTTCCCTTCGCATTGTGCGTGTGGAAATGCTCTTACTTTCACTATTAAACATAGCCCTGAGTTCTACTGTTGTTTTTCTTCAATTTGATCTCAACAAACGTTTAAGTGATCGCCGATCACGATCATTCAGGATTTTTTTCCAGCCACATTTCTTCCTCGAAGACCATGGGTCCCCACTATCCTTCCAGTTTTTAATAATGCGTTGGACAGTTCTTAACCGAATTTTAGTAGTTTCTGCAATCTCGTTAGATGTTTTCTCTGCTTGATGCATGCCAATGATTTGACCCTTCTCAAACAGACTAACATCTTTTCCACGACCACGGGATGTGTCTTTCGACATGGTTGTTTAGGAAATGAGAAGCAACTCATTGCACCAGTTGGGGTTAAATAACTTGTTGCCAGCTGAAAGATAATCGCCCATGCAGTAATTATCCAATAGGAGGCTCGTACCTATTTGCTTAGTTAAATCCAGGTGGCAACTTTTTTTTTTGGCCGGGCAGTGTATAATACAATACCAATTAGTATTATTAAAGGGGAGAAATAATTGACCGAAATAACGTTTCCAATTTTTTTTTGAGGAGTTTATACAGCCACTACTTGCCAAACCGAATGGTTTTAATTTGTCATAACCATCAACATGCCAGACCTGGTTTGGTCCATGGGAGCTGTAAACTCTTCTTACAAACCTTTGTCCTGCAAAAAGTTGAACTCCTGAGGGATCAAGCTCTCCCATCAAAGCCATGACATCATCCCTTCTCACTGTCAGAGAATACTTCTGCTGTAATGTCTGCCACATCAAACAGTAGCCATAATGCTCACCTGCTCCCTTCAGTTCTTCTTGTATGGCAGCACAGACAGTAGCAAGAGGAGAGTAGTTTTTTTGTCTGGACAATGAGAAATGTTTCAGTTTACTCTTTAGAGGCATAGGCTCATTTTAATATTATGATTTGTTGCCAGGAAATCCAGAATTTCATCGTAGCTGTAGCCATCATGGAAACACTTTAGAATCAGATCCTCTTCTGTGGGGCTGTCTGATGCTGACCCTGACAAACAAAGAGAGAAAAAGATAGAGACAACATTTTTCAGCAAGGACAGGCTGTAGCACATCATCCAGTCTGCAGAGAAGACCTTCAGCTGCAATCTGCCATCTCTTGAAGGAAAGATTAAGACCCCTCCCATCCTGGACACCATCTGTTAGAACCTCTTCCCTCTGTTAAGAGGTTGAGGTCTATCAAGACCAAAACCTCACACCATAAAAGCAGTGGGACTCACAAACACTCTCCCTGCCCCCACTCGCTCAAAATCTGATTCTGATTTATTATTTAATTCTATGAACCAAGAACTAATATCAAGTTATTATATAATATGAGCTGTTAAAAGTCTGTAATGAATTAGTCTACAATATCATCATGACCTCTGTATTATAAGTTAAAAATGTTCAGTGCACGTTTTGTACACGGACGACGTCTTGCTACATGTAGTTGAGACAGACACTATCATCTCATGTCTGATTGAATGTTTGCAACAATTCGGACGCATCTCAGATTTTAAAGTTAACTTATCAAAAACAGACTCAGGTTCAGGCTCTGCTCCACCCGGTGACTTTCCTTTTCATTGGTCACCCGAAGAAATAACATACCTGGAAATAAGAACTGGGCCCTGTCTTAAAAAAAATGGTTAAGCTTAATCTTAAACCAATCATAATGCACATTAAGGAGGATTTACATAGGTGGGGAACCTTACCTGTTTCCTGGTTGGGCAGGATAAGCGTGCTCAAAATGAATATATTAGCCAGGTTGTTATTCCCCCTGCAGATGTTGCCAAACTCAATTCCAACAGTTTCTTCATAAATCTGGATAAAATGTTCACACAACTCATCTGGCAAAGTAAAAAGGTCAGAATGAAAATAGGTCAATTACAGAGAGATAAGAAACAAGGAGGGCTGGGAGTCCCAAACATACAGTTATACTACTGGGCAGCACAAATGTGGTATATACAGTATATATGAATGAGTGAACCCAGATGCTACAAATACATGGATTGATACAGAGTCTAGAAACTGGGCTGATGTCACTAAAGGACTGCCCTTTTGTACATTTTAAGAAGCTAAAGTTGGAGGTCCACAACAACTTTATTGTCCTGAATACATTAAATACATGGAATAAGATTAAGGTCAGTTTTCAACTTGATGAACATTTTTCACTTCTGGCTCCCGTGTGGAAAAATCCAGATTTCCCTCCCTCATGTCAGGATCCAGTGTTCAGGCTCTGGCACCAAAAAGGTCTGGACCAGCTTGTCAAACTCTATGAAGGAGGAACAATGGAGTCATTTGAGAGCTTGAAGAGTAAATATTCTTTACAACAGTCTCTTTTTCTGCTATTTACAAGTAAGACATTATATAACAAACAACATACACGCTCCAAATGAGTCTTTTTTAGAAGACATTCTTAAACAACGCATACCAAAAAAAAAAAATGTATTTCTCATGTTTATGGAGCCTTTGGCCTAAATTCTAATTATTCTACAGAGCACATTTGAAAACAGTGGCAGATTGATTTGGAATGTCGGATCGAAGAAAATATGTGGTTAACAGTTATAGAAAATACACTCACTATTCTTAGTTCAAACACTGACAGAGAGAGACAATTTAAAATTGTACACAGACTACATTGTACGCCATTATTGAGGGACAAGCTTGGTCTAGGCTCTCCTAAATGTCATTCAGAATTAGGCACATATGCACATTTGCTCTGTAAATGTGTTAAGATAGAAACGTTTTGGAGAGAAGTGAAAGAGAAGTTGGTCACTTTGATTGGATATGACCTGGAGCTGTCACCTCTTCACTGTATCCTGGCAGCTAAAGTGGACGGTGCAAGGAACAGTCACAACGCTAAACTGATTGGAAAACTCTTATATACAGCAAGAAAGAGTTATGCAGCAGACTAAACAGTGCTACATTAAGTCATGCTGGTGTTGATGTTTAAGAGTCTGACAGCTGATGGGATGAAGGACCTGCAGTAGTGCTGTGCTCTGTGCGCTGTTGTCCATGATAGATGTCAGCTTGGTTAACATCCTCCTTTCACCCACCTCCTCAATGGTCTCCAGGGGACAGTCCAGGACAGAACTGGCCCTCCTGACCAGCTTGTTCAGTCTTTTCCTGTCCCTCTCTGTGCTTCCACTGCCCCAGCAGACCACTGCATACAGGATAGCAGATGCTACCACAGTGTCGTAGAAAGTTCTTAGCAGTGTCCTGCACACTCCAAAGGACCTCAGTCTCCTCAGCAGGTGAAGACGACGCTGCTGGGATGTTGTCTTCCAGGGTGAGAGCAGGAGAGAAGAGAAGAGAGCAGACTGCAGACTGAAGCAGCTGTTTGAAGGGGAGAGCACACCGGGCCCAGGTGTGACTCATCCCACTAACGAGCCTCCTGCAGACACAGAGAGAAGAGCAGCAGCAACAAGAACAGGGAGAGCTGGTGGCAGGGAGGAGGGCTGCTCACAGTGTAGATACTCCTGCTCAAATATTACTCTACTACAAGTCAAAGTTACTCAGTCAACATTTTACTCCAGTTAAAGTACTAGAGTACTTGCTTTTAAAAATACTTAAGTATTCAAAAGTACAAATTACACAGTATATTTTCTAATGTCAATACATTGTTGTATTGTTTTCACAGTGTATTTACAGAACCTTGTAACTCTCTGAAACCACCTAATGATGCACTGACCTGCTTGTAGAACCACTCTGCTACACAAAGTCTATAGAAACACCTATAAAAACTTCAGCAGAGAAATGGAGTCAAAAACAAAAAGGACAGCTGTTGTCATTTTCTGACGAATCTGTATTAAAATCAACACATAAAATTAGATTGAAGCCAACTGTAAGGAGTTGTCCGAGTCTGTTAAATAACTGAATTTTTTTCTGGCTTCAGAGACAGTATATATACATTAAAGGGGCATTAGATAAGATTCCACAAACGTTTGTCATCAGCAACCCTAGACGGCAGTTAAGTGACGTGCAGTCAACATTCTGACTCACTCTCTCCTTTGTGCTCGTGCTCCTTGGTCGTGAGCGAGCATCGACCAAAACAGTGACATCACTGCATGAGATTGACCGGTGTTGTGTCTCTTCTGGTTTTCAATTTAACTGGTGACCATAAGTGTGTGCGTGTTGTCTGCAGCAGCTGTGTCTGTTCCTGTCATCAGATTTGTCACACATTTACAAACTTATCACTGCTGATTTTCAGGTGACATCTGATCCCTACTGCAGCAAATATGGTCATAAAAGTGAGAACGACATTACAGACAAGTATGAAAAAAAGCAAATAAAAGAAAATATCATCATCACCATAACACATTTTCCCACATGCTTTTGGGAGACTTCAAATGTGGTTTTGCAAAATGTAGCCGGGCTTAGATGTTTTTGTTCCTAAGAAAAGGCTTCTGTCTTGCCACCCTACCCCATAGCCCAGACATATGAATAAGACAGGAGATTGTTGTCACATGGACCACACTGCCAGTACTTGCCAGAAATTCCTGCAGCTTCTTTAATGGTGTTGTAGGCCTCTTGGCAGCCTCCCTGACCAGTTTTCTCCTCATCAATTTTGGAGGGACGTCCAGTTCTTGGTAATGTCACTGTTGCACAATATTTTCTCCACTTGAAGATACCTGTCTTTACTGTGTTCCATGATATATCTAATGCCTTGGAAATTCTTTTGTACCCTTCTCCTGACTGATATCTTTAACAATGAGATCCCTCTGATGCTTTGGAAGCTCTCTGCGGACATGGCTTTTGCTGTAAGATGTGACTAAGAAAATGTCAGGAAAAGCCGACTAGAACAGCTGAACTTTATTTGGGGTAAATCAGAGTCACTTTAAATGATGGCAGGTGTGTACTGACTCCTATTTAACAGGAGTTTGATTGTGATTGGTTAATTCTAAACACAGCCACATCCCCAGTTATAACAAGATGTGCACACTTGTGCAACCACATTATTTCAGTTTTTTATTTTTACTTCTCCCCCTTAAAGATTTCACTTTGTTTTTCAATTGAGTTGTACAGGTTACAGGTCACATTCATGGTGGAAAAAGTTCTGAAATTTTTTATCTTGGTCTCATTTTTTTTACATCACAAAAACCTGGTGTTTTTAACTGGGGTGTGTAGACTTTTTATATCCACTGTATATTCATTTACTACGTCAGCATCCAGGTAACATTTTGTTTTGGGTTGATTTAAAACAACTGGTTATCTCGGGCTATTCTGAGAAAATATCTAAACATGTTTACGTCTTGTCTCAAAACTACGACCAAACTGAACGCCACATCACAGCCTCCTACAACACTACACACTTTGACAAAGAAATACTTTTAAACTGTGACGATCTAACACAGACAATACTGTCAAAATACACCAAATAACTGCAACACTAAAGGAAGAGTCTGAGACAGGTGGTGAGATTCTACCTACAACACAGTACTGAAGGTGGAGACTTGGTCTTTCTACCTTTTGTACATGTTATATAGTAAAATACAGAGGAACCCACTCAGACCTCTTTATAGTTGCCATCAAGTGCTTGTCAACATCATATTATTTAAGAGCTGGACGCTGAATCAACCAAGCATGTTGTTTCATTTAAATAATTCCATCCAGAGTAGTTTGATTTTAAAATCTTACACAGCAAAGTAGTTTTGAAATTACAGCAGTTTAGTGAGTTTATTGAACTTCTTTGGTAGCTTATATTTCTGTTTTTTCCAAACACTTAAACAACGAACCAAGAGACAAGACCTAAAAGAAAAAAACAGGGATCATCAAGTCAAGCAAAATTTTATTTACAAAGTCCAATATCACAAATTGCACCAAATACACATATTTGATGACAAGTTTCTGATAAATTATAAGATATGTGAAGAATGTGGCTTCGGGGGGACGTTTAACAACTTTGAGTCTCCATGTGAAGAAAGTGGATCCAGGGGGATGTTGGAATAACTTTGGTTCTCACCAGCAGGAAACAGTGACTGCTTCAGGTCAACTTAAGCTTAAAGTCCCTTAAAGTGTCCAAGCTGGACAAGAGAATTCTTGCTCCAGTGGTGGTCTCCCAACACAAACCCAATGGAGCCACAGGCTGTACACTGGATCGAGAAACATGGCAGGAAGATTAACAATATATTACATTTGTAAGCAAACTGAACTGTCAGTTAATTCTTACCCAGTCATCATGCCTGTCTTTCTTTCTCCCTGGACTTTGGCCTGCATTCCCACATACTCTGCATAGTTCTGACAGGTCAATATTCATGCATAGGATGACATATTCATAAAAAACAAACCTGAATCAGTCTACAGGCTGTTTCCCTCCTCAGTTGAGTGATGGCAGCCTCATCTGTGTGAAAATCCAACCAGTTAGGAGAAGCTCTCCAAACTACACAAGATACAATACAATCAGTCAAATTTAGTTGCTGTTTTCAACAAAGTCAGTCATTCATCATATATGCACACACAAAATTAGATTATATATGTTACAATCAAAGTATATTTTCACCCTTGAATTGTGCCATTGAGCTTTTCCACCAAGCCATTTGTTTGTGGGTGGTGTGGTGCACAGAAGCTTCTGGTAATGCCAAACTTTTCACACAAGTCCAGGTTTATCTAGCATATAAGAGCAACGGACGTGAAATACCATGTTTTTTGTTGCCTAATATCACGTCTCAAAATTCAACTGACTTTGTTGACAAATTCTTTGACACGGTCGGTCCAGATTGGTTCTGGTGCACCATGTCTGTAAAAGAAGTCCATGATGCAGTCTGTCACTTCCTCAGCCCTTTTACTTTTTAGAGGATAAACTTCAAGCCACTTAGTGAAGTAATCTACCATGACACAAATGTTAGTGTATCCATTGTTGGAACACCAAGTCCATTCCCACCAGTTCAAAGAGCTCTGACACCTTAAATGCAAACCAAAGTGTAACATTAGTGAGAAAAGTCAAACATGTTAACTTTAATGAGATCATTCACCTCTGTGTGTTTGTACTGAGTCTTCTCCTTTATACAGGCCCTCTTTTTGACAGTCATCACACTGAGCAACCTAACAAAGTAAAATCATTGATAACTAAAGTAAAACAATAAAACAATTGATAACACTAAAGATATTAAATATACTTATAAATATTTCCAGAAGCTCCACAGAAATATGAAGCAATAATACACTCACCCATTTTGTGATGTCTGCTTTCATACCAGACCAGTAATATTGTTGGACGATGGCTTTCATTGTCTTGTCGACCCCACAGTGAGCCACAATATCACTGACATGAAACTCAGTGAAAATGTTGTCAGCTTCCTGTGGAGTAAGAACTACCTCTGTAAGATGATGCTGTAACACATCACACCTCCTGAGACACTGGTAGTAAAGTTCTCCATCTGGAGATTACATTGAATTAAAGTTATAGTTGGTAATGTTGGAGAGCTAGCAAGATTTGAAAGTGGCACCTCCTCTAAACTCCACCCCCTCCTCCCCCTCCCATCAGTGCTCCATCCAAAGCCACGCCCCACGTCGAGTAAAAACCGTCAGTGCTCCGTGCAGGAAGCACAGATCCTATAAGTTAGATAAGCAGTATGTACCGACCACCGGCTTACACTGACAGAGAAGCTAATGTTAGCATTGGGCTAATACGAGCTACAAAAGTAGCTAAGTTGGCAAACGTTACATATTTTCATGAAAATAACAAATCCCCCCGAAGCAAAAGAAATAATGACCTGTCCAACAGAAAGACAGCAACCTCTGCATCACTGTTCAGGCCCTTCAGATGTCTCAGTTGTCTCCACAGCTCAAAGGCTGCACTGATGTTGACTCTGGTTTGTCCTCTATCTTTATCCAGAGCCTTTTTCATCGCAGCCTTTTCTGCCTCCAGCTTTCTTTTCTTTGCCTGTTTAGCAGGGCGAGCTGTTACAAGTAACACTGGAAGTGGTATTTTTGGCTGCATTTTCTCTGCCATTGTCCCCTTATGAACTTATTCTCCTGCTAACTTGGTATTTCTGCTGAGGAGTGTGCTGAATATTTCCAGCAACGATGAAACATGATGAGTGTGCAGCGGTGAGGAGGGAGGGACAGAGGGGGGCGTGGGCAGGACGAGACATGAAGCCATCTGATTGGTTCTTTCCATTCAGAACGAATGGCAGGGATTGGTCAGGGAGTTTTTACAGGCCTGAAGCTGACACAGAGGTCTGATTCTTTTTGTTCCTTTTTCTGAATACATAATGTGTTGACTACTCTCAGGATGGAAGGACCATTTCACCCAGTATAACAAAAAGTGTTTCTGAACAGGATTACCAACTATAGCTTTAAACATTTTAAATTCAATGTAGAAATTCACTAACAGTGGATACAGTGCTGTTTCATGGTTTACTTACTTATTAGCTCGTAACTCTCTGCCCTACGTTTAAGGACACAGCACTGACTCTTGGTGAAGTTAGGAGGGCAGATGTTTTTCTGCTTAAAGTCAAGAATTCACTTTCTGGGGGTCCATTGTTGTTTGATTGCTGGCTAAGTGCTCTGCATTTGAGCAAAAGACTCATCACCTGCCCCATTTTCCTTTTATACTTCCTCTCCTGTGCCAGATGTTAGTGATGACTTAATTACTTGATCTTGACCAGAGTCTGAACATAATTTAGGTAACAAGCGTGTGGACATTATGGTCAAATCAAGGGAATATAGTGTAACAGATGTTATGAATTCCACCCAATCATTCCCATTTATTTGTTTGTTTGTATGAGTATCATTCTAGCAGAGATGGGAAGTAACGACGTACAAGTAACGAAGTACTGTAACGAAGTACATTTTTTTGGTATCTGTACTTTACTGAGTATTTATTTTTCTGAGTACTTTTTACTTTTATCCGTTACATTTTAACACAAGTATCTGTACTTTTTACCCCGTACATTTTCAAAACAGACTCGTTACTTTTAATGCACGACAACGATTAAATCATTGAAATATTATTTAGACCAGAATAAAAACATTTCCGCAGGCTCCGCCAATCGTATGAAACATTACTCACGGTTCCATACATCCCAGCTTGTGATTGGCTCGCTGTCCATGATCGTTCTTTTCATTGGCTACAGAGACTACCACCACGGACATGGTTTTCTCTGCCCGCAGGCTTTAGGTAGCGTGCTTGTTTTTTTCCACGCTAACTCACTTCAGTAACTTGAACGAGAGATTCGGTAATGTGAGGACTATGGAACCGAACCAGGCAGCAACATGTCCGACACATAGGAGCAGGACAGTGAAGTGGTAGCGGTAAACCCTGACGACTCCATGTCGGAGGACGAGCCAGATGGACGGGACGAACAGGCTACTGCCCAGAATTACCACCCATGGCCTTACTTGAAGGAAATGTTCACGTTTGTCGGCTCAAAAAAGAATTCCTGGCGAATGAACTGTGTCCTGTGCAGACCCAAAGTCAGAGAGCTTCTCGCTTACAAGAATTCTCCGTCGAATTTGAAAAAACACATAAAGGTAAGCAAAGCAAAAAGCAAAGTGTTAAGTGTTAGGTGCTAGGTTAGCTTAGCATTCCATGACCATCATGACCATCATGATGTATCAGCGACGTACCAGTTAGGCCTAATGCTGTAGTTCGGTAGTTTAAAACTTTTTCATATGATATGGGTCGATAATTTTTCAGCATTTGAGCCACAAGACCACCTTTCATTTCATGAAACTTGGCCTCTTAGACCCAAATCTTGAGCTAAAAGAATGTCTTTGTTAATGTTTGATACGATTTGGTCCATAATTCCATGCTATAGCTTATTGATGTTGGTAGAGTGCAGGCACATGTTGATCAAAATAACAAGTGTAGACTTAACGTAAATTAAGTAATGCAGATGTTTGACAACAATTTAACTCTTTAGTTAAGGCTCTATAACTTAATTTATTTTTACTTTTTTTCTCACTTCTAGAGAAAGCACAACAACCACATGGACAAATACTTGAAATTAACTTCCATCAAAAGGAAATCCTCCGAGCCAGAGAAAGGTGAAGGTCCCCCTGCCAACCAGGTTTGTAATGGAAGTTTTTTATGTTACTTATTAAGATTCAGAGATCAGAAGATGTCAGGGATCAACCTATTCTTTATTTGTAGTCATCAGGTTACAGAGCCTGCCCCAGAGAGGCAACATGCCCCCTCCAGCCTCCCATTCAGTGTCACACAGGTCTTTTTATACAGGAGACATACAGAAGTAACAGATGGCCAGCCCTTATAAGAGCATACTGTAGACACTTTAGTGGAAGATACAGTTTGGGATATTTTGCAAATGTATTGGTGAGACACAGCTGTTATCAGTTCACATGACTCTGCTTAGCTTCTAATAGGT
Organism: Lutjanus argentimaculatus; assembly: GCA_034769285.1. NCBI lineage: Eukaryota > Metazoa > Chordata > Actinopteri > Lutjaniformes > Lutjanidae > Lutjanus > Lutjanus argentimaculatus. The sequence goes on along the minus strand of JAWZSL010000100.1, from coordinate 559,826 downwards.
GCTGTTCCCAAACTTTTTGAGAGTGGTATGCCATTGGGAATTGACTGTAAATATAGTCAGTTGTTATTTTATTTTTCCCCACCACAGGTTAAACTCTGGGAAACCAAGAAAGTGTCACAGAAGAGCGTGGATGATGCCATCATCACCTTTGTCATCCAAGGCCTGCAACCTCTGAGTGTCGTGGAACAACCAGGCTTCAAAAGTCTTGTACAGCACCTGCAGCCAGGGGTCAGTGTCATCTGCCGTGGTACCGTCAAAAAACAGAGTGGTTAAAGCTACCCATGACATGAAGAAGAATCTGAAGGCTGCAATGTCTGAGGTAGAGTTCATCGCTACAACAACAGACTGCTGGACAGCACACAGAAGAAGATTCCTAGGTGTCACGGCCCATTGGTTGGACCCTCTGACGATGAGACGATGCTCCGCTGCTCTCACGTGCTGTCAGTTAGAAGGGTCTCATACCTTTGCAGTACTCCCTGCTGCCCTGAATAACATACACACGGAATACACCATCCAGGCGAAGGTAGTGTGTGTTTACAGCCAAGTTGTCTCTAAGACCTCATTTACACTGACGGCTACATCCAGCCTGAATCAGATCTGTACCATATTCAGATTGAACTCTGATTGGTATTAACATCACGTGACCATTAAAACCAGTCGGAATTCAGTCTGTTTGTGGCACAGATCTGATTCAGGCTGGATTTGGGGCCTATGAGTGTGTTGTGATTAGTGTTGCTGCCTGGTTCGGTTCCGCAGTCCTCACATCAATGGATCTCTCGTTGAAGTTACTTAAGTTGGTTAATGTGAAAACAACACTACCTGCAGCCTGTGAGTTGAGAAAGCCGTGTGTGTGTGTTTCTGGGTTTATGCCCATTAAAATTTCAGAGCCAGTCTGTATGTTTTGCTGAACCTGAAGGTGAAAAATGTTAAGCAGAGGGGAAGATGGGCAGAATAAAAGGGAGGTGGACAGAAATTGGGGATGATAAGATGGAGGAAGGTGATGGGTTTGTTTAAAAAGCACTTTGGTTTTTTTGTTACTCTAAATTTGTTTACAGCCAAGTTGTCTCTAAGACCTCATTTACACTGACGGCTACATCCAGCCTGAATCAGATCTGTACCATATTCAGATTGAACTCTGATTGGTATTAACATCACGTGACCATTAAAACCAGTCGGAATTCAGTCTGTTTGTGGCACAGATCTGATTCAGGCTGGTGGCTGGATTTGGCTGCTGCCTGCCAGTGTAATTGGGGAGGAAAGAGATGGGTGGAAAATAGAGGAAGGTGATGGGTTTATGTTTACAAAGCACTTTTCTTTTTGTTTTTTTGCTCTTAACTTAAGTTCAATGCATTCTGTACACATGGCTGAAACACTTATTTACTGTACACATGTACTTGACTGTGCTGCTGTCTGATTAAAAATATAAACTTGATTTCAAGAGGTGGGTCTACTTTCCATGATACTTTACATCAGTTTGGAAACCAATCCTTGGCCAATGGCCAGTTTTAACTAAGACGTGTGTTTGGAGTTTAACATTAAGACCTGAGGACCTGATTAAATGTTTGATCACATAAATGTCCTCTAAATCCTAACAGTCTTCTGAAAAAAAAAAACTAGGTTTCTATATCAGCACAAACCTGTTTGAAGATATATTCAAAGATTTGCACAATTTCTTTTCTCCAAAAATGGCAGATCTACAAGCTCATAGTGCTGCACTCGCTGCGCCATGAGCTTGTAGAGCTGTGATTTATGAAAGTGTAATGGTATAAGTGTTTAAAATCTAAAGTGATACAGATCAGGTCCTAACGGGTTAATAGCCTTCAAATTACCCATTATATGATGTGAGGTTAAGAGGTTACAGTTGGCTTTACACAGAAACGACTGGTAAAAAAAAATACTTTGTACTTTTACTCTAAAAGTACATTTCATAGACTGTACTTTTTACTTTTTACTTGAGTAATTATTTCAGTGAGTACTTTTACTTTTACCAAAGTCGTTTTTTTTCACAAGTACTTGTACTTTTACTGAGTACAGAATGTAAGTACTTTTCCCATCTCTGCATTCTAGCATGATTTTAATTAGGGAATAAGCCTTGTTGTAATAAGGAAGGAGGAACATAAAAGCTGCCACACCCTATGAGAAGCTGCCTCCCATACATATCCTTGTGCTGGCCATGACAGAGCAATTCTACAGTGGCGATTTAGGGAGGCAGGAGAGGCCCAGCCTGCCGTGTCCAAAAGTAACAAAATTGTTGGCATCACTGATGGAGCAACTGTGGCCAAAATTACCCTGTTTGAAAGTCTGAGTGACAAAGTGACTGAATGTAGAGGCTAAATTATGAAAAATGTATGTAATACAGGGTGATGTTCCACCCTACCAGATTCATGTTACAAAAAACACAGTGTTTTATAACACAGTAGGTATTGATGTTGCTGAGGACCTCTGAACCGAAGCTCACAGGCCAACCCAGTATCACGGCAAAGCGTGTAATACACCCGCCGGTCCGTAGGGGCGGAGCCTGTGTCAGGGTCACAGTTTACCTCACCTGGGCATGTAAAGGACACGCCTACGTGAAGGTGCAGTACCAGCAGAGGGTGGTAATTTATTCGATGCCTATGGACCGACGGGAAATATACAGATTATTCCCAGCCCCCTCTCCACCAGGTAAGATGAAGATACATGGCTGATTTCTTTATTTTTTTAAGATGTTTGAGGTTAACTGTGAGTTTTATCATGTTAATCACATTTCATTAGGTGGTAGAGCCGAAGGTCATCTTGTCTGGAGAAGTAATGTTGTTGAGTTAGCTCTTTTAGCATTTATGCTAGCATTACAGCTAACATCAGCTGAAAAAGTCTTTTCTTTTATAGCTTTATGTTAATGTTTGTTAAAGTAGAGTAAGTTAAAGCAACGTCTGGGTTACTGTTGAGTCTGAGCATATTACAGGACGGTGCTTGGACGTGACACCTTCCAACCCACCAGGGTCCTGTCATCTTTTTATCAATTTAGGTCTGGTTGGCCAAGGTCCATTTAAAAAGTCCTAATGTGGTTTTAACCTTTCTGTAACATTATATATGTGTGTGTGGACTGTGGAGCTGGTTTTGAAGTTACTGTTCAGTTGTTGATAAATGACTGTGGTCAGTACTGGAGGACTGGTTGACAACTGGCAAAAATAATTCATGGTATAGTAGATAAACAAACAGTTGCTCCCGGAGGCATCATTCATCACTATAGCAACGTGAAGTAGATAAATCCCACTGCCTTGTTGATGATGAAATGTGATGTGAAGATGAGTCTGTCTGTGTCCAGTGTCCTGTCTACTCTATTCTGTGCTGCAGGGTTTCCTGCAACAAGTTCACAACAGTCACAAGCTTTCTGTAAAAAGAGGATTGTCCTGCTGTTTAAACGCTGAATTAATTTGAATGAATTCAGCTCAGTTTAGTAGATCGATATTGTCTGCAAGAGAATGAATCATGTGTTTGTTTTCTTGTGTCTAACAGCTCCTGTTGTGATCCACCACATTAACCTCCACCTGTACCTGCTTTATAAGGATAAATATAAACAGTAAGGATTATTATTATATTATATTATGTATTATTATAATTATAAGGATAATCTGTCTTCAACCAAGTGTTGCTTTTCTGTTTTTAGGGGCCGGGCAGCCTAAGCTGCCAGGACCCTATTGTAATCCTGAATGTTCTTCTTTCTTTCTTTCTTCTTCTTCCGAGGAAATCCTACTTCCCATGCACGAAAAATGACCGAACTTTGCACAAAGGTCCAGTCCCATGTCAGATTGCCTCAGCTGCAAAAACAGGCCAATAGTCCTGATGGTGGCGCTACAGCAAGCCTCTAAAGTTCAAAATTTTGAAAATTCATAACAAATCAACCATATGTGCTACAGATTTACAACTTTCACCAAAATGTAGCCCCAATACTGAAGAAACTTTTGTACATTTAAACCTATTGCAAATTATGAAGTCCATCACTCTGTTTTTTTCAAAAACTGTAAAACTTATTAAACCTATCTCCTCCCACAATTTTTGCTCAATTGGCACCAACTTGCTACAGAGCATCTTCAGACTGTCCTACACAAACGATCCACACAGATTTTTGATTTATGGAAAATTGAGCCTACAGTGCATCAAATGTTTGACTGTAAACGGTATTATAAACATATACTTGCAAATTCTTGCTAAATACATTTTCAATGTTCATGAAAAAAATGACAAAATTTTGGAGTCATGGTAGATGATGTTTGGAAAATATCAGAATTTTATCTCAAAAACTGAATTTTTTACAGCATTTTGAATTTCACTCTCATGTGAACAATTGGAGTCAATGCAAAAATGGTATTTTTAAACATCAGTTTTTCACTTTTGGAGCCAATAAATCATTGTTAAAAACTAATTACCAACATCTCCATGATGTCTAGATGCAATTTGTGTATTTTGGGATTTTTGTCTCAATAACTGAATTTTTGACAGCCATTTGAAATCTGCCTTTACATGCTAACAGCTGCTGTCTTGCACACAGGTGACTGACTTAGTCAATTTGTGAAGCTACAAGTGGTGTTTCCATTTGACAATTAGCTCAGTGAGATAGAGGATGGTTCTTGGTGTTGAAGGTTGTGAGTTCAAGCCTCAGCTTGTACAACATTTCCATATGAGAAATCTACCCAAACTTTTCACAAAGGTCCAGTCCCATGCCAGATGTCCTCAACTGGAAACACAAGACAATAGTCCTGATGGTGGCGCTACAGCAAGCCTCTAAATTTCAAAACTTTGAAAATTCACAACAAATCAACCATATGTGCTACAGCTTTGGAACTTTCACTTTGAAATGTTCTTTTCCATGGCATGGATGGCTGCTGCCTGGCACCCTGATCCTTGGCTTAGTCAATTTGTGAAGCCACACATGAACTGTCACTTGCCAATTAGCTCAGTGAGATAAAAGATGGACTTCAGTCTCAGAAGTCGTGAGTTCGAGCCTCAGCTAAGGCAGGATGGACTTTCAAATGTGAAAGCCTTACGTTCAGATATCATGCTATGTGGATTAGAGACTACTAAGATTAAAATAATTATGATTCAGGGAGTTTTGGGAAGAGACAAATACTCTTTATCAACACGTTTCCCTGTTATCCCTTGTCTCTTTTCCCTGTTTATTTGGCTTAGCTATCAGTCAATATGCAGAGTCTCTTGTGCCAGAAATTGTGAGTTCAAGCCTCAACTGATGTAAAATGCACATTAGAATGCCACCTTTTTTTCATCTTCCTACACTCTGCTTGTTGCTCAGAATTGCCTAATTTTGCCTAAAATTGCCCGACCATTGCTGCGCAGCAGCTATAATTAATCTTGTTCTCTCACTGAACGTGGTTTCTTTGACAAAAAGAAATCCTTATAAAATGTGAGTCCCTCTGTCTCTCTCTCTCTCTCTCTCTCTCTCTCTCTCACTCACTCACTCACTCACTCACTCACTCACTCACTCACACAGACTCACTCTCACTCTCTATCCCTGAAATTTCAGGCCAGGGCATGAGAGAGTGTGTGGTCTGACACACACAGCTGAATGTAACATGTAACACCTCCAAGACATGCAGAGCAGAGCAGCCACATAAACTGAGGCGAAAAAAAAAAAAAGAAAAGTTTGACAAGAAGCAGGAGAGCTGGGTCAATGCCCACCTGAAAAACGGGACCACCTTGCATATCTGTGATGAAGCTTACATAGTGGTATGTTAGTCCTTTTATTGTTTTAATTCTGTGCAGTTTCCAAATGTTGCTTTTTATATTAATATCTTTTATTGTTGTTTTGTGTGTGTGTGTGCGTGTGTGTGTGTGTGTGTGTGTGTGTGTGTGTGTGTGTGTGTAGCTCGAAAAATTGCAGGCTAGTCAAGGGCTATTTTGTAAATTCTTGGGTTTCAGAGAAACATCAACTACATGTCTGGAGAGGATGAAGAACCTCTATGATATTGTTATTCAAGGTAAGAATGACTTATTTATTAAAAGAGGGACCAAGCTTGAACTCTGATGTGAATTAAGGAGGTGAATTTTTTTTTTCAAACATGCAGATCGGCTCCTTTTTCTCTCACTCAGTGCATTTGAATTGAACTGAAGGCAACACTCTAATCCAGTGCTTGGTCCCATCTTCTTAGTGGCTGAATTATATGAAATATAATTGTGAAATGTGTTATCTGTATATTGGATTATGAGAAAACAAAACAGATTATTGTGAACCATGTTTAACATTTATCAAAACAAACAATTTATCAAAAAGTTATTAGGGGCCGGGCAGCCTAAGCTGCCAGGACCCTATTGTAATCCTGCATGTTCTTCTTCTTTCTTCTTTCTTCTTTCTTTCTTCTTCTTCTTCTTCTTCTTCTGAGGAAATCCTACTTCCCATGCACGAAAAATGACCAAACTTTGCACAAAGGTCCAGTCCCATGTCAGATTGCCTCAGCTGCAAAAACAGGCCAATAGTCCTGATGGTGGCGCTACAGCAAGCCTCTAAAGTTCAAAATTTTGAAAATTCATAATAAATCAACCATATGTGCTACAGATTTACAACTTTCACCAAAATGTAGCCCCAGTACTGAAGAAAAACCCGGATTTGGGACGTTCCCTTTCCGGTTTGATTTTATTTGTAAATTTGTCTCAGCGCTTGTAAAAGTGTTTCGCGTCTTGTTAGTTTGTTTTCTGAAATGTAAATTTGTTTCGGGACTTGTAAATGTGTTATGGTAATGTAACTTTTTTTATGATATGTAAAAATGTTTTCCAAAATGTAAATTTGTCTCAAGCTTTGTAAAAGTGTTTCACATTTTGTAATGTTGGTTTGCACCTCCCGGCCACCGAATTTAGCTGCGTCATTGTACACAGCAACGCAAGAGCTGCAGCAAAATACATGAGGCACAAACGCAGGATGACACCTCAGCAACAACATGTCTGCAGCAGAGAGCCGCCATTATAATTAACTACAGCTGCTCCACTGAACACAGCAGACATGTGAACCCATGCAGCTATCACATGACTCATCTCATCTCATCATTTTTTTACATGGCTCGTCTATTTTGTCCTCTCGCGCAGCTGTGCCTCCCTTCAACAAGTAAAAACTGCTTATATAATTCTGAAAAAAAAGTAAAATCTGAAAATGATTAGAATAAATACCTCACTGTACAGGAGACAACATGATGCAGCAGAGCAACTTTGTGGGTGTGTTAGATTGTAATTTAAATCATTATTAATAATTAAATGAAAAAAATAAAGTTAATTTATTCAGTACCAGTTAATCTAACAACACTTCCAAACACCACATAACCAGCTGCATTTGTCAAAACCCAACATTCACACAACAAAGTGGAGTATCTGTCATCTGTCCCTCTTTAAATCTCCTCAGAAAACACAACCAGCACACAACAAAGACAGAGTCTGTGCAGCTGGTAAAAATCTCTGCTCTGCAACATGATGCATCACATCCAGGCCTCATGTATTTCAGCCATCAGTGAAGTCGGCTAAAGTATATTTGAACCAGACAGTGGTCGGTGGTACAACCTCCTCTACTGTCGTCCACTGTGATTGGCTGCTCAGCTGACAGCAGCCTGGCGGAAGAGACAAATTGTGGTGCACTTCTATAGCTTAACTATGAGCAGGATACACACTTTTAGTGTCTGACTGAGTTTTTGACATCACAGATGACAAAGAAAGGCATTAAAGGTCTCATATTATGCCCCTTTCTGTTACGTTTTTATGTCTCAGAGGTCCTCAAAACATGCTTTTGAAGTTTCTTTCATAAAACACCACTCGGATCATTTAGATCAGCAGGCCTCTAAATCCCTCTATTTCAGCCTCTCTGGAAACAAACTGTTACTGTGCTTGTAGCTTTAAATGCAAATGAGCTGTGACTTTCATGCCCCTCTGAGGGGGTGGGTGTGGCTTAAGTTAGCTTGGGCCATCCTTCTCTGTTTACCTGAGCAGTTACATAGATAAAGCTGATGTGCTTGTCTGTCACCAGGAAACAGAGATCACACCAGCTTCTTGGCAACAGCTACACAGAGTACCACAATGACTTTAAAAAAAAGGCATGTATTCAATAGTTCATTATCATCACAGTTAGTTAATTTTAAGACTCGGTTTGTTCTAATATAAATGCATAATAGTCATTATTGTAAACAAGTCCTTCTCCCCCTCCTGCATGCCCCGCAGCAAATCCAGTTTTATACTGGCCCTCATTCAGAAAGCTGTCCGATTAAAAATGGTTCGCACACACATACACCACTTTACCAAGTGTTGTGGGGATTTTGCCATCAAAATTAAAATTAATCCACCGGGTCTTCTCTGGGTCAGATGATGGGAGTAAATGTAGACTTTTGTGTGCACTCCTGCAGACAACAACAGAGCAGTTGCCGTGCTTAGCTCGTACCTTGGACATCGATCTTCATTTGTTCACCTGAGCCGCGTTAGTGAGTTAGACGCATGGTGATTGGGAGGCAGACTGACAGGCATTAAGTGGGCGGTACAGACATCCAGCACAGGGAGTGTCAGCTGCCTGGAGGAGGTCTGAAGGTGACACTTCTTCCCTCTATGTCGTGTTAGAGGGAAGCCAATTCAATTGGGGCATTTTGGCCCACATTGACTAAAAGGGTGGAGCAAACAAGAGAGGGAGAGAGTGGACTGCTCTCATATCAGGGGAGTCCGTAGGGAGGCTGGGGACACATATTTTCACTGTAAAACCATGAAAAAGTGCATTTTGCATAATATGGGACCTTTAAAACTTGAGTCTTAAATCATGAGACTTATTTAGGCTGATAAGCTCATGTGGCCCTAAACTGAAAAAAAAAAGAAATGAAAACAAATATTCCAGTCTTGATGTTGAACAGCCTTTATTGTACACTGTGTTTATGACATAAACTGTGTAGAAAACTACTGTAATTAACCCTGACATCACAATTAGGAATGTACTGGCTTACAATGAACTGTGTAAATGTATGTTACAGAATACTGATGCTTTAGCAACATTGTTTAATGAACTTTCATGCCAGTACAGCACGTTCACATTGTGTAGTGAGACAAGATAACTAGCCAGGCTGTAATTTAATGATGCAGCTCCAGTAGAAAAGTGTTGTTAATGTGAAATTGGATTTTACACAGGAGCAGTTCCTGGTGTTTTTTTCCCTGTTGGATGTGACCATCACTCTGCCTAAACAACAGAAGTTGTATATTTTGGGCTCATGTATGGAGAGACAAATTTGGCTCTCAGAACCTCCAACTTCCACCAACACCGATGATAGTGCATGAGTTTTCTCTGCTGCTTTTTTTGCCTGTTTTTACACATCAGAACCTTGGATTCTCCCAAAAACTTTTGTGCCAGCATTTCTTCAAGGACTGTAACTGAGGCTACTCCTTTGTGCAAGCATTTGGTTTTGGCGACAGTCCTCTAACTTGCATTTATCATTTGCCCCATGTTTTACGCTGTACATGTATTAGTGCACAGAAACCATGACTACCTTTTTGGATGGCAAATAGTCCACGAGCTTCATCAACACACACTTTTAGACTCAGCTGAGAGATTCAGCTGTAATGTCTGTTGGCCCTGCATGTTTTCTATTTTTATGTGTTAACAAGTTCTTTTGGTAGATGACTACCGAGCAGTGAGGGCACTTCACTGATTTTAAATTTGCCATACGTGAAGATGGCAACTGTGAAGTTTCACACTATGCATCCGCGCTGACTGCTTCCTTGGGTGAAAAAGCACGTGTGATCATGGTCTTTTGAGGGATGTACTGCTTGGGAAGCACGGGGAGAGGAAAGCAATGATGAGCATGGCACAGATGGGCTGATTTCAGCTGAAGGTGGCAATGATGGGGGTAGCATCACTGACCTTTGTTCATGTGGGGGTGACACCACATCATCAGATTTCTGGCACCCAGTCATATGTAAGGTTATATTTTCTTTACGCATGATTGTTTTGTCTCAAAATGGACAGTGGTAATGACCCGTGTCTCAGCACGGCAAGCTGCATCTGTAGATGATGGTATCTGCAAAACAAAAAAAAGTACTTTAGATCCAATATACAATATGAAATTATGATTTTGATCAAGTTCAACAGTGATTACCATTTTACTCATTAAAATGACATTGCAAATTACAAAAATGTCATGGTCCCTTGAAAGTAACTTTTGCTTTCTTGCCATGATGGTCTGGACACCCCAAATAAAAGAAGTATTCATCAGACATCCAAGTTTGATGTGAAAGAATATCATTTTAGTGCTTCTCATCAGGTTAGGTTGGAAATACACTGCATTAGTCATGTGGCCATCCAGGTGTCTCCATACTGTCTTTTCACGTATGCTTTTAAACTTTGGTCAGAGAGGACAACCTCACTCTGCACTGGAGAAGACTGTTCTCTCTAACCAGCCTCCAGAGTTTATGATGGATGGAAAACAGTTTACATGACTATATTATGAGCTGGTTTCACAGAGAGTGATAAAGCCAGGCCCTACACTACAGATGGTTAGTTTAGGTAATAGTCAGGCTAACATCAGCTGCATGCTACACACACTACGTTTACATGCACTTCAGTAATCAGATTACCCTCCCTCCTACAGAAGTTCCCCAATTTCTCAACCACCACTTCTGTCCACAGAAACACTTATTTTAAAACTATTTCAACACCTGACAGTATTCATTTAGATCTGTTAACTGTTTAAAATAGCTGGTTATTCTTAGTAGTATTCTTACCGATAATGATTTTAATCATCATTTAATATTCCTTTTCAATCTTCTAATTTATACCGGCTATGGATCAGTGTTATTTGTTTACTTATTTTATTTTGAAAATCAAAAGAGGATTCACCTCTGTATCCTACACAGAACTCATTTATCAATAAGAGTGATGCTGATTGAACAGTTTTGGTGATTATCATCCTGCATCATCGAGAGCCACACAGAGAAATCAAAGGCCAGACTGACAGAAGTTTCTGCTGCACGTCACTGCTTGTGATGTGTTTAAGTTCTTTGTTGTCACAATGAGCTCTGGAGAAATAACTGATTATTAGTATTATTAGACTGCAAATCGCTGCATGTTATGAATAATGACATAAACAGGCAGAACAGGACAAAAAGGAGGCGTCTGGTAAAGTCATGATTCAGAGCAACAATTACGTGATGAGATGTGATATAATGCGCCGTCATCTTGTGTGTTGATGTCTAATGCTTCATATTAGGATAATTTCATTACAAAGAGTTGTGGCATCACACAGTTCTCTTTATAGAGTTATTATACGGAACATTATATGCTCTAGTCAAGGATTCCCCAAACTCTATAACACGACATTAAAAACACACCATGATCTCACTAGTCAACGAACTGCACGGTAAAATATCAACAGTCAGATCAGGTTATGAGATTTGTGAATCATACAGTTTAAGAACTTAGCTAAATCTAATGCTAAAGTTAGCGTAGCAGTTTGTATACCAGGCAGACAGGACGCTGACAGCTGCTGTGTGTTTACTTCTCTTTGTCCTACCTTGTGATGAGCCCGGGACAGATTGTGAAGGTCCCTTTAGCCTGACTGAACATCGGAGAAGCTAACTTCTGCTGGCCAATAACAAGCTAATGCAACATGAATCACACACCCTGTAACCGACAGGTTACAGGGATCCATTTTAAACTCATTCAAATTAAATCTCCAGTAGGCAACATTATTTTGGTATTGAGAAATAGTTTCAGAAAAACCTTTCAGCATATTGTAAATCAGGTGTTCTGAGAGAGAGCTACACTTCTGCACCTCCTCCATGGCACTGTTTTCAGCATTTAGAGAATCTGCCCCGTGACGGTAGACCTCCGTAGCAGTGGTTCACGAAACAATTACGGATGTGCTAACTGGCCAGATGAGAGCTCGGAGTTTGTTTTTTAAACTTTTGGGATTAAAAAGTGGATTTATCTTCATGTTTGCTTGTAAACCTGTGTGCTGCAGCACCATGGAGGAGCTGACCGCACTGTTTACAGGGTAAGTAAATGACGCCGTATTTTTGTACTGACATTTTTGGCCATGCCAGTCAAACCGTGTTGCTGCTGAGTTGCATTTTCATGAGCCTGTCTGTCGGTGTGTCTTTGAAGCAATTAATAGATCAATTAATCAATTCATTAAAGTAATTTGACTGAGTGCAGTTATAGAGTTCAACATCACTGGGACTTTTAACTACATGTATCACTCTGCTTTACAGGAGTTCTATTATCTGTTAGCCTACATTAATGTTACAGTGACTAACAGATACAGTAGAGACCGTAGAGACAGAGAGAGACAGGAGGCATCTTGTTCATAATTCAGGGATTATTACTGTGGGATCAATGTCACACACTTTTTTAATCTGACAAAGTTCACAGAGTAGGATACGTGAAAAACAGCTTTTGATCAGTTCATCAGGGAAAATACCTGCTTACATGCATACATGTTACCATTGTTATGAAATGATTTGAATAAAAATACACATGGCTTGAACAGATCATCTGTAGCTTCCTGAACAGATTTCAGATCAGCTGATGGATTTATTAGTAGTTCAGCTTTTGAAATCATGCTAAAATCACACATCTGCTATCATAAAATCCTGTGGTTGGTACATTTGCATTCAGACCTCAAACAATCTGCACCAGAGTCTGTTTGGAAGCAGACAAAGTCCCACCTTTTCAAGCAATCTCGGTCCGTTTGTTTGGTTCATGTCTCAAAGATATAAACATCAACATTCAGTCCTGAGTAGAGTGAAGCAATATCACACAAGAGGGAGTGATGCTGTACTGAATATCAGCACGTCTATGATTCACTCGTAGGCACGAGGCCACGTGAGGATATTACTTTAACATCCTCCACTGACAAGCCTCTCTGAAGACCCTTTGAACATGACAAACCCCTCGTGGAAGGTCCCAGCCACATCACATACACCTTTGCAACTGCACAAGCCAAAAAACTCCAGCACATGTATGTGGTGAAACAGACATAGGTGGAAACCTCTGTAATCATGGAGGACGGGAAATTAAATTCTTCAGTGCGATGCAAATGCATATGCAGTACACCTGACATCCACAGACATAATGGACGTAATGCTGATTATTCACATGTATTCAAAGTACCTGATTCTTTGTGCTGCCAGGTTGGAATCTGTTTCCTCTGTGGAACTTCTTGCAGGATCCACCAGATATACTGTCTGGTTGACAGCATTTATCTACTGACAATGATAAGACAGGAATGAAACAAGTACTGATTAAATCTTTGTAAAACATAACAGACAGTCTGAATGAAATACAGTTAGAGGTCGCCTACTAACCAGAGACTTCCAGTGCACATTGTTCATATTTACAAAGGACACTATGCCCTGGTATTTGTCAAAGTTCACCTGTGAAAGAACACACATACTAATTAGATTTACATTTTGAACAATATTTAAATGTGAAATGATAATAGTTTTTCTATATATTGTGCATGAAGCATAACAAATAACTGGTCTATTTCATACGTGCTTTGTCCTCTAAAGGGCTTTGACATTGGTTTACCCCTCCAAGACACTGCCTCGGTACCCCGCAAAAGATCTTTTCACTCACTGCCCAATAAATGGGTACCAGGCACAGAATGCCCTCCTCTCCCTATATGATCTCTGCATCTACACAACTTGTTTCCTTTTGTCATTCAGCCACCTTGAGTTACTTGTGGATCTGCCACAACCTCTTGTCACTCTGTGGTATCACATTTTGTTCACTAGCACAAGACAGCAGCGCTTGCATCCATGATATTTCAGCTTCCTTTTTCTACAGTGGGAGGAAGTGGAGATGTGGCTTCCATCTTCTTAATTTACAGTCAGTGGGGTAACCCAAAACCGAAGCCCGTTAGAGGGATACGCACATACCCATAGAACTGGAGTTACATCCAGGTAATTACTGTTTCAATCTATTCTTAATTCCATTCTGTACATACGAAATTTATGTACCTTGGTCAATCTGAGGTGGGCAAGCTGCAGCCTATCACCAGACAGAATCACACCTGCTGTGTAGTGGTTTAGCACATAGATGGTATTCCTCATCTGGAGCTCATCTGCAGCAATGTGAAACTGGACTTCAGTAATCTAGATCAGGGGGTTGGAGACGTAACTGAACGTAACTGTTCTGTTCCATTTCATGAGCTCATATAATAATAACAACATGCTCTAACACTATGTTTAATAACTGACTTCTCATTTCAACGACAGCTTTAAGAGAATAAAGTGCAAACTATACTTCACCTGTTAGTCACTGGTGGGGTCGAAGTGTACGAAGCTCACTGTGATGAATGATGATGGAGTTTCCTCTAATCTGGGAGGACAGCACAGACGCTACAGCCTCTGTGTCTCTTTTCTCCCACAAGGAGGTGAGCTGCAGGTCATAAATGTAAACCAAAGACAACACATGGTTACACTAACAGTAAATTTTGCATTTTAAAAAAAGAAAATGTTCCTCTTTGTGTATCATCTTCCATAAAACAGACTTTGTTGGTTCTTCCTGTCTGTTATAATGATTGTTTCATTGCTGTTGGGAATAATATTGTAAATGATATTTAATCATACCTGTTGTTCTTGAGTCTGAAAACCTCTCTGGGGAATCTTCAGAATCTTCAGACAGGCTTTTTCCATCACCCTGACTGTTCCTATGTCATTGCTGACCAGGTGAATCATGAGTGGTGTACCAGGTGATCGTCGTTGTGCATGGTATTCTTTTATTGTCCGTACTATTGTTTCACAGCAGTGAGTGAGAGGAATGTTGAACATGTCTGAACTCAGGGCTGGAATGGCAACAGATTGGAAACAGTTTTGTTCCACTGCTCGGAAGACGCTCTGTACCGCACGTTTAAGTTTTTTCTCTGAGGTTGACATCATGGCTGCTGATGGATTTGGAGTGAGGTGTGGGTCCACTGGATGAATTATATTTTTGCAGGGCAAGTTGCCAGCAGTGGTAACCATTGCGTCGCCGTTTTTTAAGGGACCAAACTGACTAATGTAATGGTCTCACTCATTCTGAATTTCTGGCCCTCCAGCTTCACTCAGGGCTCATGCAAGGCCACCACAATGCTTAAGTTCAATATTTGCAGCATTGACAACAGCATCAACATGAAAAGTGGTGAGGTCAGCCCTCCAAACACACACTTCTAGGTTTTGTGACAGACTAATAGAAAGCCTCTTTTCATCATGTTGTGGGCTGTGGGCAGCTTGTGCTTCCTGTGATGACGTCGGCTCCTGGGAAGACTGAGCTGGTGTTTGGAGGAGACCCTCAGCCACAGAGGAATCAACCTAATGACAGTGTTGAAAAAAAATATCATGAAGTCAACTCATTTAGTGGTGCTCCCTTTTTCTGCACACACACACCACACACACACACACACGCGCGCACACACACACTATTCTCTAATCATGAGGTTGCATAATATAAAAACTGTATCCTTTTATTAAATAATGTCCTTAAATATATTAAAGCTTGTTTTCACAAAGCTGTGATGACTCAGTGCTAGTAACTGAGTGCAGGGTTTTTTGAAGTCTGAGACTCGGGGCCAACTACACACAACTGCATCCCACTGCCTTGCTGCTCCCACGTCGAACTTGTTTCAATATCGGAGCGTCAAATGAGGTATGGGGGGGTAAGAGCGTGTTAATATAGAAAGGTGTACCTACTTGCTATAAAATGTTGTTTGATCATATATCATAATCCTCCTCCTCTTCTTCCTCTTCCACACCCCTCTGATTTGTTAACCTTCTGATACTACTGGGTAAATATCACATTCACTAATCCACATTTAAAAGATCCAAACCGTGCTTCAAAGTCTTATTATTCCATTATTATTCCTTCATTGAGACTCTGAAACGCTGTAAAAAATAAAAAAATGTATGTCTGCAGTTAAATTACAGCAAGATTTAAAACTATGACTATCCAACTGTCAGTGCTTATAGGATTGTGATGAGATGAGTATTTTTCTATTTGATTTATTACTAATGTCTGTATTTATTTGTTAATATGGTTGTTCAATAAAGTTTGTTTAATAAAAAAAAAGAGGAAGTGCTGCTCTGACCCTCCTCCTCCTTTCAGGGTGGAGCCTGCTGGAGTCCGATGGTTGAGACCAGGTCTGAGGAAGTGTAAGTGTGAAAACATCACTCATTCACATCTCTGATGTCATCATCAAACACATGATCAATGATCAATAACTGCAGCTGTGTTGTGTCTCCTTCTCTCCATCAGATTCCTGTGAACTCACAATCGACACAAACACAGTAAACAGACTCATCAAACTGTCTGACAACAACAGGAAGATGATATTTGTGGAGGAGCTTCAGTCATATCCTGATCATCCAGACATATTTGATGACTGGTGTCGTCAGCTGCTGTGTAGAACTGGTCTGACTGGTCGCTGTTACTGGGAGGTCGAGTGTAGAGGAAACGTTTCTATATCAATGAGTTACAGAACCAGCAGGAGAGGAAACAGAGGAGACTGTGTTTGGATGTAATGATCAATCCTGGAGTCTGAACTGCTCTGATGATGGTGTTGGTCACTCTGTCAGTCACAGTAACAGAGTAACATCCATCTCCTCCTCCTGCCTCTCCTCCTCCTCCTCTGTCTCTGGTAGAGTAGCAGTGTATGTGGACTGTCCTGCTGGCTCTCTGTCCTTCTACAGAGTCTCCTCTGACACACTGATCCACCTCCACACCTTCAACACCACATTCACTGAACCTCTTTATCCTGGATTTGGGCTCTGGTGGTCCAGGTCTGGTTCCTCAGTGTCTCTGTGTCCTCTGTAGGACGGAGAGTGTCCTCCTGTCACAGAAACATTCTCACTGCTCAACACATCAGTTGAGTCTGTACAGGATCACAGTCACATCAATCTTTCAGCTCATCAATGAACTTTGTACAAAGTGATTCAAAGTGATTGAAAAGATTCATGGTTCACATTGTAAACTTGTTCCACTTCTTGTCCTTTAAAGATGGAAGCTGTGATCATTAAACTGTGACTTGGACCTTCTGTCATGTGACCTTTTCAATTCTGACTCTCGTTACAATCAAATCAAGAAATATTTGTCATTCTTTAATGAGTGTGTTGATTTATCATTTGTAAAATCAAATAGTTAAAGGAAGAAAACATTGACTCATGTATTGATCACCTGTAGCTTTGATTGTAAATGATTCAACTGTAAATAATCAATATGCATCAAGTTGTCAATGGAAATTAAAATATGATTAAATGAACTCGACACTGAAGCTAAAACTCTCTGACTTGTTTCATGTGTTTCTACTGAGAAAATCTGACTGTGTATGGAGCTATATTGGGGCCAAAAGTTTTGTACTTGAAAAAATAAAACTTGAAACTGAAAATTCAAGTTTTGATCTTGAATTTTGAAAAATACATCAATGTAGTGTAGAAAAAGTGTTTTCAGGTTAAATATAATGATTCACTGTGAAAAAGTGATGTTTTCAGAGATGTGAGATGTGAAAGCTGTTTTAGACAGTACTCAGGACCTCAGGACCTCCACTTCTGCAACTGCTCCTCAGTACTGTCTAAAACAGTACATTTCAAAAAAGGAGATATTTGGATAAACTTACCACGTATTGAAGAATATTAAAACTTCATAAAGTGACATATTAACAGCTTTAGCCTGACAGTGTAAATTAAAACAGATTTAGTTGTGCAGGATATTGGTGCATGACGTGCAAATGGAAGTTTGTCACTGACATCAGTTTTTTCACTGATCAATCAATCAATCACATGGTGTAGCCTACATAAAGTGTTGAGTTGAATTGTTTTAGTTCCTACATTCCCTGAAGGCAACATGATAGGGGAAGGTCCCTCGCCTTTTTGTTAAGCTGTCTGTCATGATGCCACACCCCTCTCAGTTGATGCCACGCCCCCCCACGCTAGATCAGAACCAAAAGTCTGAAAGTGAAAAGAAAAGATCTGAAAGTGAAAAAAAGATTTGAAACTGTAAAAAATAATATCTGAACCTGAAAAGATAAAATGTGCAACTGAAAGAAAAAGGATCTCAAATATCAAAATATATGAAAGTGAAAAATGAAAATAAATCATTTATTCAAAAGAATTACCAGAGTGAATCATAATTATATTTAACCTGAATAAACTTTTTCTACACTTATTTTTATTTTGAATACATTGTTTTTCACTTTTGGCCCCAATTTAGCTTCATATTATTCACTGTAAATAACAATACTAAAAAAAATGAAGGCAGTTGCCACAGTTTGTTTGAGTTGATAAAGTTCAAAGTTGGAGGTTATCAGAGCTTAAATATAGTTTGTGTTACATGATAACAGTTAAATTCAAGTATTTGATGAAGGCAACTCAAATATTTTCAGTAAATGAAACTCACAACTCTCATTACAACCAGTTAACACAAAAATCACAAAACAAAAGTTGAGAAAACTCAACATTTCAAGACAATTTACTTCAACAGATTTAGAGTTTTGAGCACAACCCAAACTCTTCAGTTTAGAAAAAGTTTTCCCAACTAATAAAGTTTTGTTGACTTTTACTTTTCTTCTTTAGATAAACTTGTAGAGAGAATAAATTCTTTCAAGTGAAAGTTAATAATAGTTAATAATCGATGCTAATTTTCACTGGCAACTAATTTTCAAGCACCTAAATAAAATAAATCAGCTTCATAATTCACTGTGAACAAGTTTTGAAATACAAAGATTCAAATTGATCTAAAGAAGAAAAGTAAATGATCTCAACAAAAGATTACAGGTCGGCAAAAGTTTATTTAAAAACTTTGAGTTTTGTGAGTTTGAGCTTGAATCAAAACTCTAAAATCTATTAAATGCAGTTGCCTTGAAATAATGAGTTTTCTCAACTTTTACTTATAGAACAGAACTGATTCATTTGAAGTATAAAAACATTATTTCATGTTCAGTTAAGTTCTTATTAATAGAAAAATGAGTTTAAGTTTTACTTTTTGACTTCTTACTGCAGTTAATTAAATTGAGCATCTGGTTTTACAGTGTAAGGGTTTAACTCTGTGTGTTTACTGGATAATAAAATATATTATTTCTAGTTATTTGTCTAATTTGCTACAAAGTTTGTCTTGTTAAGTTTTATTAGGGTAACATTGTGTTTGTTTAGTGTGTAAAAAAGAACATATTATTTCTAGTTTTTTGTCTTGTTCCATCTTCTTAGTGTAAAATCAGATATGAACAAACAGTGACTTACCTGTATCACCTGTGATTTACAGTCACTTGAGTTGCTTTGATTCGTGGAGAGGTGGATTTATTTCCAGGTTAAAATCCTCTTCTCTGTCCACTTGGACTCTGTGAAATGACAAAGTGTCTCAGCAAAGCTTGATGATGTGTGACGAGGAGTTCTATGACATCATGATGATGTCATAGTCAACAGCTGAAAGGTTCTGTGTTCCATTCAGCAGGGTTCCACATATTTAATGAGCTACACTTTTATATGGAAACAGTCAGTCACAAAGCATTTTTTGGTTTGTCTCAGTTGTTGGAAAACCTCTTCTCAACCTGTAGGAGCAGAATGTTGTCCTCAACTGTCCACAATGTGGAGCAGTTGTCACAAACCCTGAATCCTGTCCTGTTTGTCCCCAAAAGCCGACAGTAATAGATAATATGAAGAAGCTAAAAACAGCTGTCTGCATGCTGTATCACATGACATGTAGGCTATAATTCCTGCTTTTATTCAATCAAAATATAACAGAAAGATAAGAGAAAGTTGAGCTGCTACAGTGGGAGGAATTTATTCTAAAAATATGTGAAAAATGTGTTTGTGAGCTCCTCCAGCTGAATGACAATCTTATCTGCTGAAAGGATGTTTAAAATGACTGTAACACACCTGTCACCTGTGTGTAAATGTTCATGTGTCTTGTAAACAGTCAGGACACTGTGCTTCATATCATCATCTTTATAATATTAACCCTCAGGACTCACTTTAACCATTTTTGCTTTTTTGGGTCTTTTTCAGTTTTCTTTTTTTAATAATTTTGTCTGTGTTAATGCTAACAACATATATTTTGATGAGCCTAAATGTTCCTTTTATAACGTTTAAATTTCAGTCTCAAATCCTCTCAGAGGTCTATAATAAGCTCTGTACACATTCACTACACACTGTGTGTGTGTGTGTGTGTGTGTGTGTGTGTGTGTGTGTGTGTGTGAGTGTCTATATGTGTGTGCGTGTGTGTGAGTGCATGTGAGCGCATGTGAGTGTGTGGTGTGAGTTGAGGTGTGTTCCTACAGGTTGTCTGCAGCTCATCTCAAATACTACTGGACTGATCACACTAATTCTTTTTCATTTGTGTACATTCATGACTGTGTGCTGAAGGACCTCTGTGATTTAGAATTCTTGGAAAGTCTTGAAAAAGCTTTTTTAAAAATGACTTATATGCTTTTATGTTTTAAAGCTATGATGCATTATGCTCGTACGTCATCCAATTCCAAGGTGAAATCTCAAGAACACCTTGAGGGAATTTCTTCAAACTTGAATCAAATGTTCACTTGGACTCAATGATTAACTGGGTTCAGTTTTGGTGGTCAAGGTCAAGGTTACGGTGACATGACTCGACATTTTTGTCCATATCTCATGATTTGATCAGCAATGACAGTGTCCAGAGATAGAAATGATATTGTGTAGGCAGTAGTTACAATCCTCCATACCTGACTCTCACAGACACATCACCCATCACTTATCCACCCACTCACACACACATGCATGCACATGTAAATGCATTCAAACTCAACAGTATACATACACATGCATGTGCACGTACAGGCATTCAAACTCAAGAGTACAGAGACTTGACTTGAAATAGAACTTTAAAGTCCCTCTTTGTTTTTCTCCTCATCATATGTCCCCACAAACACCTGCACAGAGACCAACACACACCCAAACATGCCCTCCTTCAACTAATATAAACATGTGGATTCAAAGATGGAGCCACGGGGGAAACTAAAACAAACACTGGCTTTGTTTTTGAGACCATCACTCAGTTTTTGCAGGTGCTGCTGGACTATAAATGAAGATGATTTCATCTGACACGATGCATCAGAATCAGTGTTGTTACTCATCATTGACAGGCTGTGATCATCCAAAAAAGAAAAATCCCCCCAGCACTTAGTAAATGGAAAATAACTTTTGTGTTTTTTGCATAAAAAACAAAGAAACAAAAAACGCCATAAAAATAGTATACAAGAATATTTTTTTCCAGTTTTTTTTGCATACATCTTTTATTCTACTTCTCCTCTGTTGATACATAACAAATATTCAATTAATTTCAGACTTTTAACCCCTTAAATGCCAATATACAGGGTCCTATGACAAAAATTGGCTAAAAAAGCACACAAAAAGGGGGATATTTTCAATATACTGAATACCAACTGGATGTGTTATGGGGAGATTATACCAGTCTTGGACATGTCATTGATTAGTAACACACTTGATTTGAATGTGCTTTTAGTTTTTTTGCAATCCCAGATCCGAACTTTACTGCACACTCTTACCACATGTGGACAAAAATGTCCTGGACAAAACGCCATAAAAATAGTATACAATAATATTTTTTTTCCAGTTTTTTTTGCATATATCTTTTATTCTACTTCTCCTCTGATGATACATAAAAAATATTCAATTACTTTCAGACTTTTAACCCCTTAAATGCCAATATATAGGGTCCTATGACAAAAATTGGCTAAAAAAGCACACAAAAAGGGGGATATTTTCAATATACTAAATGCAAACTGGATGTGTTGAGGGGGGATTATTACAGGCTTGGACATGTCATTGATTAGCAACAATATTGATTTGGGTGGATTTTTAGCTTTTTGGTGAAGTCAGATTAAAGGAATATCTCCCATAGACTTCCATTGTAATACATGACTATTTATCCATTGACTGTCAATGGGGAAATAGTGGCATAAAAACACTCTATAACACACACACACACACACACACACACACACACACACACACACACACACACGTAGTGTTTCCACCACTTCTGGGGACACTGCAATGACTTACATTCATTTCCTGCAGACTTATCCTGACCCTACCCATCACAAGTCCCTGCCTAACCCTAACCTTAACCTAAATCTAACCTTGCCCTAACCCTAACTCAAGTCTTCACCCTAAAATTTAATGATTTACATAATGGGGACCTGCAATTTGTCCCCATAATGCAGGCGAGACCCCACAATGTGAGTGTGTAAACAGATTTGTGTCCCCACAACGTTCAAATGCCCTAGTTATTTCTGCATCATAACATCAATGTGGCCCACAAATCACAACAGGGCAAAAGGTAAACAGCCTGGGAACCACTACTGGAACAACCAACTCCAGAGCTGTGTGTTCATTTCTCATCATTCAGCCATGGCACACGGAAGGAGCCCGACTAGGTTTGATGAGTTTGAGGCCTTAGCACTAGTCCAGGCCAGTGAGGATGAGATGGAGGATTAGGCGTAAGAAAAGGGATTAGGATTAGGCATAAGAATGGGATTTAGGTTTAGGAATTGGGGCGGGGTTAGAGTCAGAATAAAAATCGGGATTGGGATAAGGCATAGCAGTGGGATTAGGATTAGGCATAAAAATAGCATAGGGCTAAAATAGAAATGAATAACATAAAACTTGGGTTATATATAGGGCTAAAGACAATAGTTGGACTAATCACGTCTTAAATTCAAACCACGAGGTATTCTCGTACCTAATACAAAAATCCAATGTCTTTCCCTCTTTTTTCGTTCCCAATTGGTCCAATTCACATCCTTCTGTAATCCAGCCATTCTGACGGAGGCTAATCCATGATCCAAAAAGTGCTTAACTAAGGGTGTGTCCACTTCCTTCTTGTTTCTAATATTGTACCTATGTTGTGTCATTCGTGTGGACAATGTATTCATAGTTTCTCCAACATATTTGATGTTGCACTTTGCACAAAAAATAACATAAACACAATTTTTAGTTCTTGGACTGAATCCTTGTGGAATTCTGATAACTTTCTTATCTTTGGAACTTCTAATGAATTTTAATCGCACAAATTGTGCTTCCAACGTCTGTGGTTTGTCCAAGGCCAAGGGTGGTAATTTAGAATGAACCAGAACATCCATCAAATTCTTGTTCCTTCTATATGCTGATATCACACTTGAGCCTGATTGTGTCCCATAATGGCCTATAACATTTTCAAAATTTGTTTTCAACTTATTGTTGAGAGCCTTACCAACTGAGGAAAAAGTGGTGATTAGAGGAATTAACTTCCCATGATCCTTTGATTTGCTCTCCTCAAAAGTTTTAAAGCATTGCCTCAAGAAAGGTCTAGAGTAGCCTCTCCCTCGTAATGCCTTAAACAAGACCTTAACGGCTTCCTTGAAGTGCTCCTCTCTTGTGCAAATGCGTTTAAACCTCAAGATCTGAGACTTAACAATACCTCTAAAGGTATGCTTTGGATGAAAGCTACCCTTGTGTAACAGGGCATGAGTATCAGTACTTTTAAAAAATACCTTAATGTCAAGTTTGAGAGTTGTTAGAAAATCTGGTCCTTTGAACACTGTTGTGTCCAGGAAATCTATAGAGTCTTTGTTAAGTTCTGTTTTCAATTTGATTGAAAGATCATGGGAATTTAGAGTCTGTACAAATTCTTCAAATTCTTCTTTGGACCCCGTCCAAATACCCCAAATGTCGTCTAAATACCTTAAATAACATGCTGGTGCCTTTCTACATTTTGCAAGTGCTTCCTGCTCCCAGTTGGCCATGAAAATATTGGCATAAGCCGGGGCAAATTTCTTGCCCATGGCTGTGCCCTTTATCTGCAAATAAAATTCCCCATTGAACATAAAATCATTTCTGGTTAAATTTATCTCTAACAGTTCCAAAAGTTCTTCATCAGGCCTTTTAGGGTCGGGATGCTTCAAGAACATATTTTTAACACAGGCAATACCAGTTTGGATGGGAATATTTGTGTAAAGATTGTCCACATCCATGGAGAAAAAAAAAACTCGGACGGGATCCTCAAACTATTTACAATTTCAATAAAATGATAAGTATCTCTGACATAGGCAGGGGGTTTAACAGACAATGGGTTCAAATAATAATCCAGAAATTCGGCTGTAAAATATGTTTCACTCCCACAATCAGAGACAATAGGCCTTCCCGGTGGGATCTCATAGGGAATTGTCCATTTGTCTGGAGTTTTATGTATTTTAGGTAAGATATAAAATCTTCTTTCTCTAGGTTGTAAGTTTCCAATCAAATATTGCCTTTGTTTGGCATTTATGAATTTTTTCTTTTTTAATTGATCTGCAATTCTGACAACCATTGGAATGGTGTCCATGTAAATGGGTTTGTCCATTTTTATGTAATATACAGTGTCATTTAATTGCCGTTCTACCTCAAATATGTACTGTTCCCTACTAAGAATGACCACAGGTGACCCCTTGTCAGCTGGCTTTATAACTATGTGTTTTGTCTTTTTTAATTCCCGTAATGCTTGTGCTTCAGCCAATGAAATGTTGCATTTTTCCTGAACTAATTTGTAATGTTTTGTAAATTGTGTCTCATCTTCCTGAATTAGAATTTGAATCTCAGGTGGCAACTCATGAATTGGTGGGGTCCAATCAGATGGCCCCAGAAAGGGCAAAATTTGTTTATCTTGTGCATTCCTAAAATATGCAGCTAATTTGATTTTAATTTTGCATATTAAATTGCCATTGTATGCGTTGATCCCTGCCTATGTCAAGAGTCAGAATAAAAGACAATCCTTCACTCAAAAGGTGCCTTTGTGGTTCAGAAAGCTTAAAATTTTTTGCCAGGACCACTACATCCTGACCAGAGAAGGACTTCTGAGCCCCCTCTTGTTCCAGACTCAAGAGGAGCTGGAGTTTAAATGTGCCATCCAGTGAGCAAACATGGCACTTCCTGTCTCAGAAGTCCAGTGCACATCATCAGACTCTGTCTGGAACTGGTCCCCTGGAAGGAGAGGAATGAAAGGCATGTTCCTCTCTATGTGATCGTTTAAGGTCTGGAGGTTCTCCTTCTCCTCCGTTGGGAGAGCCTCTGAAAAATTTACCAAGGGGATCCATATGTCTGCGTAGGGGAATTTTCGTTTAGTGGACCTAAGTGCCCCCTGCATGTTTTTCACAGTAGTCTCCTTGGATTTATTTCCCCTACTGTTTAATACCAAATGAGAGAACGAGTTTTTCAACTACCAGATCAACTGGTGGAACAGTTTTCTCCATGAGGGCCTGTCCATGACGGAAATGGCCCCCTGGGAAACTTTCCACCTGAAGGTCTTTGTTGAAAAAATCTGGTAGGCTACAGAGGTTTGAATCGCCAATGATGAGCCACTTCTTGTGGACCGCCAGATTCCAATCTGTGAGCTTTCTTTGGGTATTAGGATGTCTGTACACCCTAAACCTTTGTGGATCTGGCGAGGTGAAACGATCAAAGGACTCCTCAAAAACGTCCTCCTCTTGGGAAGCCTCCCGATGGACTTGTGCACTAACTTGGACAATATTCTCGGGGTGCGGAGTTTCCATTTTTCCTCCATTTCTGCCTCAGAGTGCAAGTCCTCAAAGAGAGACCCCAAATCAAAATTTGTGGAGATGGGAGCAGGAGGCTCAACGTCCTCCAACTCCTCCTCCTGTTCAACCTCAATTTGTAGAGGAGAGCTGTCCTCTGACACAATCAACCTGGACCTGCTCGGACGCCTACGGGGTTCTCTGCGTTCCTTAGGGGATTCCGCCCTTGGAATGCTCTCGAACTCCTCAGGTTCCTCATCAGGTTGATCAGTCATTGTGCCCATCGTAGTTTTGGTGGTGGGTTGTGGTGAACGCCGGGTTTGGACTGTGACCTCCGGGCGTTGTGAAGCTTGCGCCTGAACCAGGTCTCTGGTATCAACCGCAGCGGATGACTGGCAGGGAACCTGGTCTGAGCCATGACCCCAGTCTGCTCTGGAGCCCGTGTTTGTGTTGGGTCTCTAGCCTCAGTACTGGCAGCGATCAAAGCCTCAGCGTGATCAATCACATCTTGTGGGAGGCGAGGAAGATCTCGCTTCGCCCAACGAACCGCTACCTCAAAGGCCGCCTTCCAGTCTGGGGTCAGAAGACCAGAAAGCTCCTCCAAAATCTCCTCAATGCCTGCCTCATAATGCTCCATGAGGATCAGGTAGGTGGTGTGACCCCAGTTCTTTGCGTTACCAGCGATCAGGTCAACAGTACGCTGTGTGGGAGCCGCAGGCTTTATCATGTCCGACAAGATCTCCACCATCCTCGAGATCATACGTGGCTCCGGTTTCCCAGGCTTCCGGGCCATGTTTTGCAAGTGGTGAACCATCTTAATCACCATGTGCAGCTTCCGAACCAGCTTCCCAAACTCGGGTCCAGCTGGTTGCCGCCTAATGTTTGAGCCTCCGACCCGAGGAGAAACCCATCGGCGGGCTGTTCGTGGGTTGGGCTGGCGGACAACATCTGCATAAGAACGGAATTGGGGAGCGTGGTCAGCGTCTTGGTTGTCTGGAAAAAGTCTTCCGTCCTGATGGGGTCTGGTAAAAATCTACCGTCCTTATTAGGCCTTGGCAGAATAAGCAAACTTTTCCGTGGGTGTCTGTGTCTGGGGGTCTGGGGGTCTGGTAAAAATCTGGGGGTCTGGTAAAAAAAAAGGTGGATGATGGGAACAAGGCTAATGGGGATAAGGGGGCATGGCAGTGTACTTTACCTGGGGTTTGGAGGCTCCTAGGCCCGCTTGGAAGGGCCCTGGAGGTCCCTGGAGGTCATGGTGGAGGACTCCACCCGGGGCTAGAGGCTCCTGGTGGTCTAGTGGTCAGGGTTCAGATGGCTGTGGAAGGGGTGTGGGGGTCTGATTGGCTGTTGCTGTTGTGCTCTGGGGCCAAATTGGGGGGAATTTGGGGCCAAATGGGGGGTAATTTGGGGCCGAATTGGGGGGTAATTTGGGGCCAAATTGTGGGGTATTGGGGGTTGATAAAGGCACTTGGCCTGGTGACATCCACCCTGAGATTGGGTGGTTTGGGTAAACTGGGTCTGTGGGTCTGAGAATGGGGGTTGTGGGGGACATGGTGGAGGACTCGACCCAGGAGTGGAGCCTCCTATCCCCGCAGGGATGTCCTGGGTCCAGGGCCTGGGGTTCCTGGACCTCTCCGGCCTACACTCAAGTGTATATGGAGTTTATGGCTGGGGGTCCAGCCTCCATTCGAGTTGGAGCTGATGTCTGGGGGTCTGGCCTGGTGACATCCACCCTAAGAGTGGGTGGTCTGGGTAGACTGTCCAATAAGGGGGGGATGATGGACACTAGGCTAATGGGGGTATAAGGGAAGGGCCCTGGAGGTCCCTGGAGGTCTAGGGGGACATGGTGGAGGACTCCACCTGGGGCTAGAGGCTCCTGGTGGTCTAGTGGTCAGGGTTCAGATGGCTGTGGAAGGGGTGTGGGGGTCTGATTGGCTGTTGCTGTTGCTGTTGTGCTCTGGGGCCAAATTGGGGGGTAGTCTGTGTCAGGGTGGTGGGTATGGGTCTGGGGGTCTGTGTATGTGTATGTGTGTGAGCAGTGAAGGTTGGGGGGGGGGGGGGATTTGGGGCCAAATTAGTGGGTAGTCTGTGTCAGGGTGGTGGGTATGGGTCTGGGGGTCTTTGTCTGTGTGTGTGGGTGTGAGCAGTGAAGGTTGGTTGGGAATTTGGGGCCAAATTGGGGGGATAATTTGGTTGTCTTCTTCTCCTACTCTTCAGCTTGAGAGAGTGGGGTCCAATTGGTGGGTAGTCTGGGTCTGGGGTTGAGGGGTCCCACTCTGTGGGTGAGGGGTGTGTGGGGGTTTTGGGGTGTGGGGTCCCCTTGCCTGGGGCCAGAGGCCCCAGGCCATAGGGCCTTGTGTACCCAGGAATTGAGCTTCCTAGGCCCGCATGGAGGGGCCAGAGAGCCTGGTTGATGGAGTAGGTCATGGTCTGGGTCAAGTCAGTCTGGGTCGGGGGAGGGAATGAGTGGGGCGCAAAAGGGGGTAGTCGGGGGAGAAGGGGTCCCACTCTACAGGTATCGGGGGTCTGATCGTCCAGGAGGTCTGGGGTATAGGGTGGGGAATGAGTGGGGCCCAAAAGGGAGTGTAGTCGGGGGAATGAGGGGTCCCACTCTGGGGGTATGGGGTTATGGTGGGGTCTATTTGTCTTTTTGTCTGTAGTCTGGGGTCCGATGGTCGACGAGGAGTTTCCGTAGCTGTCTGGGGGTCTGCGTATGGGGTGTCTAGGGGTCTGGGGGTCTGTGTATGGGAGTTGTGAAGGTCTGTGGGTCTGGGTCTGGAGAACTGGGGATAGGGTGTGGGGGTCTGATAAAAATCCACCGCCCTTATGAGGCCTAGGCTTGGGTGACTTTGGAGGCTGAGTGGAGGGGTTTGCTTGGGTTTTCCTGGGAGACTCTCTGCCCTGGAGGTGGAGGGGTACATGGTAGAGTACTCTACCCAGGGTTTGGATCCTCCTAGGCCCGCCAGGGAGGTCCAGAGAGGCTTGTTGTTGAGCCCTGGAGGTCCTAGAGAAGGACCAGAGAGCCCCCAGTCAAATGTACATTTGACTGTACGCTTTCTAGTTGAAGCCAGTCTGGGTCGGGGGAGGGAACGAGTGGGGCCCAAAAGGGGGTAGTCTTGGGGAGAAGGGGTCCCACTCTACGGGTATGGGGGGTCTGGTCGTCTGGGAGGTCTCGGGGTATGGGGTGGGGAACGAGTGGGGCCCAAAAGGGAGTGTAGTCGGGGGAATGAGGGGTCCCACTCTGGGGGTCGGGGGAGTGGGGGGTCTGGTGGTCTGGTAGTCTGGGTCTGGAGGAGTGGGGATGGGGTGTGGGGATTTGATAAAAATCTGTCTTTGTGAGGCCTAGACTGAGTGGTGGGGGTCTGCCCACTGAGTGAAGTGTTGAGTCTCATGGACACATTTTGGTGCTGGGGGTCTGTGGGTCTGGTAAAAATCACCGTCCTTATGTGGCCTAAGCTTTGTACTCGATAAGGGGTGGATGATGGGAAGCAGGCTAATGGGGGGTCTGGTCGTCTGGGGGTCTGGGGTGGGATGAGTGGGGCCCAACAGGGAAGGTAGTCTGGGGGCTGAGGGGTCCCACTCAGGCAGGGGTTTGGGGTGGTCTGTGGGTCTGATTGTCTTTGGGGCTGTAGTCTGGGGGATGAGGGGATCCACTCTCGGGGTATGAGGGCCTACTGGGATCGTGGTCTGCATCGTGGGTTTTGGGTTCTGTCTGAAAAAAGTTTTCCGTCCCCGTGAGAATCAGTGGTTGGGCTGGGGGGGTCTGGTTGTCTGGTGGTCTGGGGGTTTGGGGTGGGACGAGTGGGGCCCAACAGGGACCGTAGTCTGGGGGATGAGGGCTCGAGATGAGCTCAGGCGTGTGCGCCCGCTCCCGTTTTCGTCCCTGCCAAATAAACATTAAGATAAAATAAAATTAGATAAATGAGCTTCTATATAAGGGGCGTGATAGAAAGTAAGGGCTCATTCGACATCAGGACAGCAGACAGGTAAGATGTACTTTTTCTCTCTTGCTAATTCTTACTTTTTGAGCTAGGTGTATGTAAATAATTGGTATTTTATCTCACTTAATGGAATACATGATATTTATGTAGACTTTTATTAATTTATTTGTATTTTAATATAAAATACAATTAATGTAAACTTATTCTCTTGCAGTCAGCAAACATGTCGTCGCCCCCGCGCCGCAACCTTGAGGACCAGTGGGAGAGGAGACATCTATTTGGAAATGATGGCCTTCATCTAAACAGGGCCGGCACACGCGTTGCAACACGCGCACATCACCTCCCACCACACCAAATCTACACAAACTGACCTGTCCGCTACTGATTGATGTCCTCCTGGTCCCAGTTCCTATGTTTTTAGTTCCACCTCTGATCATAACATACACAATACTGGACTTGGACCTTCTGTTTTCACTAACAACTCACCAATTCCTGTCATCATCACGCAGCGCTTGCAAAGCAGATTTTACAATGATCACTCTGTGAACTTCAGTAACCTCAGACCTCTCCCAAAACATCAACAATCCACCTGTACAATCCGTAGACCACCTGTCACCCTCAACATGGCACTTTTAAATGTTCGCTCCCTTGTGAACAAATCTTTTATTATGAATGACCTGATTTTAGACAGTAAGTTAGATTGCATCCTTTTAACAGAGACATGGCTTGGCACTGACGCACCAGCTGTTCTCACCGAGGCTTGCCCACCAGATTTTAACTTTTTATTTTCTATCAGAGATGGTAAAAGAGGAGGCGGAACTGCTTCGATTTCTAAAAATATTTTAAACTCAAAGAAAGTGTTTTTTAACAGCTACTCATCATTTGAGCTTCATGCCTTTGTTTTTAGCAGTCCTCCTATCCCTTGCATTACAGTTTACAGACCACCCCACCACTCCACTTCTTTTATCAATGAATTTTCTGAGCTTTTATCAATCTTACACGCCACCTATAACAGAATTTTAATAACTGGTGATTTTAATCTGCACATTGATAACATCTCCGACCCATTGTCAAGAGACTTTTTAAACCTTTTAAACTGCATGAATTTTAACCAACATGTAACACAGCCGACTCACAACAGAGGACACACCCTGGACCTGGTCATAACCTATGGCCTGTCCACTGGTGTGTCCTCTGTTGTTGACCTGGCTGTGTCTGATCACTACTGTGTGTATTTTAACATCACCAGTTTTAATCATCACGAGGCCCCGGTGAGAACGGTGAGGAGACGCCACCTTACTTCCGAAGTGGTTGCAAATTTTATTGAGATTTTACAGAGCACTCCTGCTGAAATTTTACCCGCACCTTGTGATTTTATTGTCAACAATTTTAACAGTAAATTGAAATCAACATTGGACTTTGTGGCTCCACTTTTAACTAAAACCATAAAAAGTAAACCTAAACCGCCGTGGAGAAATAATGATGAAATCAAAAAATCAAAAGGAAAATGCAGGAGTGCGGAGAGAAGGTGGAGAAAAAGTAAACTTACAGTTCATTATGAAATACTACGTGAACAACTCAAATCCTACAATAAAACCGTCAAACAGGCAAGAATATCCCATTTCTCAAAACTCATCACAGATAATAAAAACAACCCTAAAATTCTTTTCTCCACCTACGATCTTTTAACCAACACCAGTTTTAAAAAACCCTCAGAGGCACCAACAGACGCTCTCTGCGAGGACTTTGCAAACCACTTCGGAAGTAAAATCGATGACATTAGGTCCAGTCTTTTAACACATCGAAATGTAATTTTTAACACACCTGGACAGCTGCTTTTTTCCGAGGAAACACTGGAGAGTTTTGCCCTGGTTGATGCAAGGACACTTGGTCGAGTTTTCTCCCAAGTAAAGCCCACAACCTGCCTTTTAGATCCAATTCCCACATCAGTTTTAAAGACGTTTTATGGTTTCTTTGAGGAACAGATTTTAAATATAGTAAATTGCTCTCTTCAGACGGGTGTTTTCCCCACCTCCTTTAAAACGGCGGAGGTGAGGCCCCTTCTGAAGAAGAGCAATTTAGACCTCAACATTTTTAATAACTACCGACCTGTATCCAACTTACCATTTTTAAGTAAGATTTTAGAAAAACTGGTTTTTAACCAATTAATTGATTTTTTAAATACAAACAATATTTTAGAGAAATATCAATCTGGTTTTAGAACGAACCACAGTACAGAGACAACCCTTTTTAAAGATTTTAAATGACTTCAGGTGTAACGCAGACTCACAAAAACTCACAGTCTTGGTACTACTGGACTTAAGTGCTGCTTTTGATACAGTAGATCACCACATTTTATTGAATAGACTGAGGAACCTGGTGGGCCTCTCTGGTGCTGTTTTTAACTGGTTTCGCTCTTATCTCACAGATCGATATTTCTTTGTAAGTATGGATACATGTTCCTCCAGAACACATGAAATTAGGTGTGGGGTGCCCCAAGGGTCAATTTTAGGTCCAATTCTTTTTAATCTTTACATGCTTCCCTTGGGGGACGTCATCAGGAGACATGGCATCAGCTTCCATAGCTATGCTGACGATACACAGCTGTACATCGCCGTGTCTCCTGATGACTCAGGGCCAGTTGATGCCCTTTTTAACTGTATTTTAGACATTAAGTCATGGATGGCAGAGAATTTCCTTCAGCTCAACCAGGACAAAACAGAGGTTTTAGTCATTGGTCCTGAAGGCCAGAGAGAGAAACTTTTTCCAAAACTACTAGATTTTAAACCCTCACAATACGTAAAGAACCTGGGCATTATTTTCGACTCTGAGCTTACTTTTATTCCACACATAAAAAATATTACAAAGATAGGTTTTTACCATCTTAAGAATATAGCCAGAGTCCGCCCGTTTCTCTCTCAGACCAGCACGGAGGTGCTGATGCATGCTTTTATTTCCTGTAGACTAGATTATTGTAATGCCCTGCTCTCTGGTCTTCCCAAAAAGAGTATTAATAATCTACAAATTTTACAAAACTCAGCCGCACGCGTGCTGACAAGGACCAGAGGGCGGGAGCACATTACACCAGTTTTAAAATCGCTGCATTGGCTCCCCGTCCGCTTCAGGATCGATTTTAAGGTTCTCTTATTAGTTTTTAAATGTCTTAACGGTCTTGGACTATCTTATCTATCTGACCTGCTTTTATCATATCAAACCCTCGCGGACCCTGAGGTCCTCTGGTGCCGGCCTTTTAACCATACCACGAGTTAGAACAAAAACCCACGGTGAAGCTGCATTCAGCCATTATGGCCCTCAGCTGTGGAACAGCCTCCCAGAGAACCTCAGGGCCGCAGAGACTGTTGATATTTTTAAAAGGAAGCTCAAGACTCACCTTTTTAATTTGGCTTTTAATTGATTTCTTATTTCGCTTATTTTACTATTCTTATGCCTTTAATCATTTTTATTTTATTTATTCTTATTGATTTTATTTTAAGTTTTGTGCATTTTTTTACTTTTAAATTTTCTAAATCCTAAATTTATTTATTTTTTGACATTATATCATTATTGCCTGTTTTTATTCCCTGTCTTAATCTTTTAGTTACTTTTTAGCTCCAGCGTTTCCTCATGGTGGCCCTCCACACTGGGAGTTGTGTCTGGTCTGCATGCCCACGGGGACGCCGTCCTGGAGATCCCTCAGACCCGGGTGACTGGAGAGTGCTCTGCAGTGGTGTGGAGTCTGCTCTGGTCTGTCCGGGCTGAGGGGGCGGTCTCTGTGGCAGTGCTCCCTGTGGCTGCGGACTATGGTGCCTCGGTGTGGATGGCCACCCATAGGTGGCTTCTCCTCACCTGGATCCTCAGTGCCATGCCATGTTACCAGTCTATTTACTGTATGTGTGAGTGTGGGCGTGTGTGCAGGTGTGTGTGAGTGTGTGCAGGTGTGTGTAAGTGTGTCTGTGTGTGTGTGTGTGTGTGTGTGTGTGTGTGTGGGGTGGGGTGGGGGGGTGGGGGGGTCGATATGTGGGGATGGGAGGGATGGGATTTCACTTTTTATTGTTGTATGTTTTGTCATTTCATTTTTCTTTCTGTTTTTTCTTGTGAAGCACTTTGGGTTGCATTTTAAGATGTATGAAAAGTACTATATAAATAAAGTTTGATTTGATTTGATTTAGATGATGGGGAGTACCTGGACAGGCCCTTCCACACCCCGACTCACCATCCCAGGCCCTCCCCCCCAAGAGAAACCCCCGTCTCTGACTCTGATGATGGGGACTATCTGGACTATCTGGACCGCTCCTTCCGCCCCCCGGCTCACCCTCCCAGGCCCTCACCCCCAAGAGAACCCCCCGTCTCTGACTCGGATGACGGGGACTACCTGGACCGCCCCTTCCGCCCCCCGGCTCACCCTCTCAGGCCCTCCCCCCCAAGAGAAACCCCCGTCTCTGACTCGGATGACGGGGACTACCTGGACCGCCCCTTCCGCCCCCCAGCTCACCCTCTCAGGCCCTCCCCCCCAAGAGAACCCCCCGTCTCTGACTCAGATGACGGGGACTACCTGGACCGCTCCTTCCGCCCCCCGGCTCACCCTCCCCTTCCCTCTCCCCCCAACCCTCCAGCCTGCCATGGACCTCGCCAGCCTCCCCCAGCCCTAAAAGGCAGCGCTAATGAGGCGGCTGAATAGTTTGTTTGTTTGTTTGTTTTTTTAATGTGTTTGTTATTGTTCTAGTCTAAATCATGTTAAAAGTTTATTTTCCTTGTTATTTTCAAATGCTTAATGTTTAAAATGGTTCAGAGATAATGTTCAGTTAACAAGATAAATATTTTAGTTTCTGTTTTATGTTTAAAGTGTGAATAAATAAAATTCTTTGAATCATGTCCATTTTTCAAACAAAGCCAGGTGGTGCCACTGCATCCTTAATAGACTGTGTGGGAACTGGGGGTCCATTTACACAAACACGACTATAAGAGAGTCTACCAACTTTCAGAGTAACCTCAACAATTTGCCCATGGAAGTGCACAGGAAGCTCTGGCAGCTTTTCAGGCCAGGGACGGGTGGCCCTGCAATGCAGCTGAATTTCTTCCAGCTGTATTGCGACGCACCGCACCGACACCAGTCACAGTACTTTAAACACCCGGTGACTGGTGTCATTGTCACGTGTGAGGTGTTGCATAAAGACACCAACAAGGCCATGGTGAAACAGGCAAAAGAGTACCTGGCCCATTTCCGGGACCTGGCATGCAAGACCAAGATCCAGCTTGCTGCCAGGGTCGAGGGTGTGCTGCGGATGGAGGGAAGTGATGTTCCGGATGTGGTGGACGCAAAGAGCCTGTTCCACGAGGATCTCCTGAAAGAGGAGGCCATGCTGGTGCCCTTTTGCAGCAGTGGTGACCAGGGTCTCCGCAACGTGGTCGTTGCAGTGGTGGAGTACCTGGTGGGGACCCTGGACACCCTGTTTGCCAATGCCCACCTCTGTGGAGGCTACGACGAGGCGTGGAGGGCATTCCAATGCGAGCTGGCACTGGAGGAGTTCTTCCACGGTCAGCCCAGGGCCAGGGGCCACACTCCCTTCAGCGTGAGCCTGGGAACGTCATCTGTTCATGTTGACAGCCGTACGAGGGAGCGTGGCCCTCGCACCGTGGTTCTCTGCCAGTGTCGGCCTCGCTCCCCCTCCCGCCTCCATTTGGACGAGCATCCCCGAACAGCTACGAGTCGTAGCGTTCTAAACCACATTTCCTCGTTCCCCCGGTCCAGACCTGTCCGTCGATACCACCCCCGTTCCGATAGGACGCCCCCCTGGGGAGATGGAGGCCCTTCTTGAGGAATCGTCTCTTTTTGCCCACCAGAGGGCCCCAGTGCGCCTGAGTGACACAATTCATACATCCTAGGATACAGCAAAGTGCTGCCAATCATAAACCATTGGAATTTCAAAGTTCCCGCCCTCCAAATCCAAATGAGAGCGATTTAGCAACGAATCTCAGGTTCATACCTATCTCTTTCAAACTTTAAGCTCGTTTTTACGTGTCTTCCTATACAGCCAGGAAGACGAGATGCACCTTGCCAAGTCCGGCTCGACGCGGGGTATCGGGATTTTGTTTTTCAGTTTTATAGGACCCTGTATGGCAGAGTTAAGGGAAAGCTACGACATTTCATGTTAAACCAATTACCGCCACCATGTTGGTATCTATGAGCTCCTATATCCTATATATAAGGGGCGTGTTCGAAAGGAAGACCTCATTCAACATCAGGACAGCAGACAGGTAAGATGTACTTTTCTCTCTTGCTAACTCTTACTTTTTTGAGCTAGTTGTATGTAAATAATTGGTATTTCAGCTTACTTTGTGGAATGAATGATATTTATGTAGACTTTTATTAAGTTACTTACGGTTGAATGTACAATACAATATTTAGAGTTTAATGTAAACATATTGTCTTGCAGTCAGCAAACATGCCAGCCCTATTCCCTGATGATTCGGCCAGGTCTCCCTCGTTAAGGAGCGATGCCCCCTTCCACCCACAGGACATGCTGGTCAAGCAGCAATGGCAGCAGGGGCTGCCACACATGATCGTGTTTGTCTTGCGAGAGCAGCAGGAGGAGGAGGAGAGGGTGCAAGTTGACGAGGAGGAGGGGAGGATGTGGAAGTTAACGACGAGGACACCGACAGTGAAGGGGACCTGTTACCACCAGTCCCGGGCATCCCTGCAGGACTTGCCCCCCCGAAAATCCCCCCCCCCCCCCCCCCCCCAGGCCTCAAGGTCCCTGGCTGCCCTCGGCCCCAGGACATGCAGAGGCCGGTCCCTCCGCCCCTCGGAAAGAGAGTCCTGGGCAAGCCAGGCCTGTCCTCTGTGACTCCAGCAATGACGAGCTGGACCTATCCATGCTTCCCCCTCCCTTAAGCCCTATTTCATGTGGTTGTCAGGCATGCCGTGCAAATATTTCGCTCACCAACCAGGGGTCCGTTTCACAAAGCAGGTTCAACAAACCCTGAGTGTAACTCTGAACTACTACTACTCTGAGATAAGAAACTCTGAGTTTTCGGTTCCAGAACAGCTGATTTGAGTTGGTTTAATCAACTCGGAGTAGTTTCACCTGGAGTTAAGCGCGTGCACCACAACTATCAAAAGCCAGCATCAATGGAGCCCTGATTCGACGAGTCACCATGGCAACGGGGAAGCGGAGGGCGGCGTTTTTCACGCCACTTGAGATGGAAATCTTAATGCGCTCGTATGGCGAGTTTGAGCACATTTTCAGAAAAAAGTGCAACACCGCAGCAGCTGCCAAAGAGAGGGAGACGACGTGGGAGAACATTGCTGCCCGGGTCAATGCGTAAGTTTAAATGTAGTCCTTTGCAATCACAATAATATTACAGGGGGAAACCGTTTGAATGGTAGCTTAAGTTATTTCATTTAGGTGCAATCCCGCGGGGGAGAAGCGCACATGGCAGCAGCTTAAGATGAAATAAAAAAACATTGTTCAAACAGGTAAGACCTCGGCATAATCTCATGGAGGTACCTCATTTTGATCATGTTTTACATTGTAAAGTAGTCCTAATATTAAAGGATGATACCTTAAACTCAAAGCAAAAAAAAAAAAAAAAAAAAAAAAAATGCTGAATTAATTTGGCTATGAGGCTCCCTTAAAAAGATCCACACCTTCATTCTAGCCTGTGTACTTCGCAGTACAAAATCGCTCTTTCAACGTAACAAAATGTAAAAAAAAAAAACTCTAACAAATCAATTCTTAATCAAAAATCAGAAACACACAAAAACAACAACAACAACAAAAAATTAACCCTCATGAGCAAAACAATCCACCCATCTATATAAACCCCCCCCAAAAAAACAACCCACTAAAAAACAAATCACACCAAAACCTATGACACAACTTCTCTGAGTGAACATGGCCATGAGGCTCCCTTTAAAAAAGATTCACACTTTCATTTTGACCAGTTATATTTGAACAGTGCTAGCCCCTCAGACATTCCCCACCACCCTCCTTTAAAACCCACTTAAGTCAAAACACACCAACATAAAAATAACGTAACTCAGTCTATTAAAATCACTGCAAAAAAACAGACACAAAAACTTTTGAGACTAAAATCAAAAGACATTAAACAAAAATTACCCCCCAAACTTAAACCCCCAAGCTCTTATGATCATCCCAAAAAACATCTTAATCAAACCACCCCAAAGATACATACACCCTTTAAATTGTCACAACTCCCTTACCTCAAACCTTTTTTTTCTTCAAAACCCCTTTTCAATGTCTCAAACCCCCCTTACCTTCCCACCTTCCTCACCAGTGCCACACAATCCCCCCCCTTCTTCGTGGGGAAGGGTTTGTTGTCCCTGGTGAAGAGTTGGTAAATTGCACCACCACGCATCATCCTGTATTTATCGGGGTTTCACAGTGTTTTTGAATATTGGCCAAATAGGGACTACTTTGTGTTCATAATGTGCTATATTGCGTTGTGATTTGATTTCCCACTTGCATGATTAATAGGAACCGACATAGTGCTGTTTTTTTTTACCCTCTCTTCTCCCACACCCAAAAACAAAACAATAACCCCAAAATCTGAAACACCCACACCATCCCCAATTTCCTTGATAAACTTCTTTCAACAAGCCAAAAAAATTCACCCACTTGTACACTTTATACATTGCAACAAATTTTCTGCTTCTAACCCGATACTCACATTTTCTCTGCCCTCCCTGTCAAACTAATGTAAAATAACATTTGTGAAGATTTTATTGGCCTCAACTTAAAATCGGATTCACCTCAATCTTTTTCCCTTTTTGTTTCCATTTTTCCCAAATTTTTATTCCCATCTACCGGGTAAAGATCTTACTCCAATACAACAAGGAGGTCGCTTTTGTGACTTTTTCTTAAGAAAACAATCGAAAATTTGTTTGCATGTCGTAACACAAAAACTTTGAACTCATCCTCTTGAACAAATTTTCAGATTAGAAAATGACTAACCCTATTCAGTACTCCCCTTGAAAAAAATAAAGTTTTCCTTGATTGGGAATACATTCTTTAAATTTTATAGCTGCTGTGCACATGGTCGGGTCCCGGGAAATTTTTTGGGCAAAATTAGCAATTCTGATCAACAAGCAGAGTGTAGGAAGATAAAAAAAAAGGGTTTCATTCTAATGTCTTTTACATCAGTTGAGGCTTGAACCCCACAATTTCGGCTTAAAGACTCTGCCTATCTCAGACAAATTAGCAAGCGACGCTTGTGGTAAATGTTTAAAATTTGTTCTAGCTCATTATGGGAATTCTACAGCTGCAATGATTAGTAGCTATTGGTTTTGGAAGACTCTGCATTTGACTGATAGCAAAAAAACCAAAAAAACGGGGAAAAGAGACAAGGGTAACGGGAAAAGGGTTTTGATAAAGAGTATTTGTCTCCTGTAAAACTGCCTGGATCAAAAATTATTTAACCTTAGTAGTCTCTAATCCACTTTGCAAAGAAAGATTTCCTTTTTTTGTCCCACAGTGGGGAAATTACGATACTTGATGCCTGAACATGGGCCTTTCACATTAGAAAGTCCATCCTCCCTTAGCAGGCCAAACCACGACTTTGGGTGTGAGGATGAGGTCCGTCTTTTATCTCACTGACCCAAATGGCAAGTGACACTTCATGGTGGCTTCACAAATTGATAACCCAAGGTCGGGTCCCGGGCAGCAGCCACCCATGCCAGGAAAGCAAATTTAAAAGGGAAAAATTTCCCAAAGTTTAGCACAATGGTTTGATTTGTTGTGAATTTTCAAAGTTTTGAAATTTAGAGTTTGCGTAGCGCCACCATCGGGACTATTGTTTGTGTTTCCATTTGGGACTCGGCATGGGCTGGCCCCTTTGTGGAAAAGTTTGGGTAATTTCTCAATGAAATTTTGCATGAGCTGAGCTTGAACTCACAACCTTCAACCCCAAAAACCATCCCTTTTTCACTGAGCAAATTTGGGCAAATGGAAACACCACTTTAGCTTCAAAAAATGCTAACCAGTCACCTGTGTGCAAGACAAGCAGCTGTTAGCGGTAAAGGCAGTTTTTCAAAGGCTGTCAAAAATTCAGTTATTGAGACAAAAATCCCAAATACAAAAATTGCATTAGACATCGGGAGATGTTGGTCATTAGTTTTTTAACAATGATTTATTGGCTCCAAAAGTGAAAAACTGTGTTTAAAAATGACTTTTTCATTGACTCCAATTGTTCACATGAGAGTAAAATTTCAAAATGCTGAAAAAAAATTCGTTTTTTGAGATAAAATTTTCTGATTTTTGGGCAAACTTCTCAACCATGACTCCAAAATTTTGTCATTTTTTTTAATAACATTGAAAATGTATTTAGAAAGAATTTGCAAGTATATGTTTATAATACGTTTAAGTCAAACATTTTATGCACGTAGGCCAATTTTTGATAAATAAAAAAATCTGTGGGATGTTTTGTAGGACAGTCTGAAGATGCTCTGTACAAGTTTGGTGTCAATTGGAAAAAATTTGGGAGGAGATGGGTTTTTAATAATTTTACAGTTTTTGAAAAAAACAGAGTGAGGATTTCATAATTTGCAATGGGTTTAAATGTACAAAATTTTTCAAGTGGGGACTTTTTGGGAAATTTTGTAAATCGTAGCACATATGGTTTTTTTTTTTAATTTTAAAAATTTTTAAATTTTAGGGCTTGCTGTACGCCACCATCGGGACTATTGGCCTGTTTTTGCAGCTGAGGAACTGACATGGGTGACCTTTGTGAAAATTTGGTCATTTTTTATGCAGGGAAGTAGGATTTCCTGGGAAGAAGAAGAAGAAGAAAAAGAAAGAAAAAAAAACATGCAGGATTCAATGGGGCCTGCAGCTTAGGCTGCCGGGCCCCCTAAAATTTTTGAAATTTTGAGCAACGTTTATATCTAACACCACTATCAATTTCTGAACACTAGAAAATAGATTGGGCTGGCAAAAAACCTGGCAGTATTCATACATGAATCCTTCAATTGAATAAAACCCGCTCTTAAATTTTTAATTATAAAAACATTTTATCCCTTTTTTTTTTATATACTTATTTAAAAAATTTGGGGAGTTTTTTATCCAACTCACAGAATGAGCCACAAATCAATATGCCAAAAAAAAAAAAAAAAAATTTGCTTGACAACAGGAAACCCCCCTTAAAAAAAAGAGGAAGCTCTGCTGTCATGGGGTGCTTTAAATTTCACAACAAAACAAAATCTCCTATATTGAGCACTTTTTTTATAAAAAAACTCATCAAAACCTTTTTTCCACCCGAAACCCATATCGTCATATAGATTTTTTTCACTAAATTTAATTCTAAAGGCAATTTTCTTTTCCCAATTTCTACCAACTGTAAACCCCCTCCTTAATATTTCCCTTAGTAAGGTTTTCCTATTAATTTTGCTCACTGTTTGTTCCCCCCATAATAAAAAAAAAAGTTATCATTTCTTTCAGCTATTAAATACCCAAAGGGGTAAGTCAAAAGATTTTAAAACCACCATTTTCCCCCTTTAACTTTAAATCTCTCATCCTCCCCCAATTAAGGCTAAATCCTGTTTCCCCCCTTGGCCCTCCCCCGGGGCCCTACCCCCCTTTTGGGCGCGTTCACTGGGGGGGTGGGGGGTGCCCCCAAATTCCATTATGAAAAGGGGGTGGGGGAAGTGGTAGGGCTATGTACCCCTCCAAACGGGTTTTCCCCGGGGAGCACACTCCAAACGGGGGGTACAAACAAAATTTCCCAGAATGCCTTGCAAACCGAAGATGGCTGTTTCCCGCAACAAAGAAGTTCACAAATGTAAGTTTTTTCTCCATGAATAAAGTTTTAAAATTACAAAACCCTTTATTGTTATTTTAACGTTTTTTTCAATGTGAGTGGTCATTTTCCTCTTAAAATGCCCCCCCCCAAAAAAAATCGCTAGTAGTCGAGGTTTCATTACTGGTTACCGTTACCAGGCTGAATGCACTAGTGGTGCTCTGGGGCAGCCCTGAAATCTACAGTGGTAAGTTATCAATAATAATTCGGGCAACCTCGCTGTGGTATTCATTTTACTTTTGAAGCTTTTATGGGAACAAAGCGGGAATGTCATACACAAATAAAATGTGATTTTAGCATTAGCCTGTAACTCCATTGAAGTTTGTACTTGCCAATCCTGCTAACGGTTATTGGGTTGTAACCCAAGAAACGTTAATATCAGGGTTTTATAGATCAGAGATCTAGATCACATTACCCCTGTGTGTTATCTATGCAGGGACTCCAAAAGAGACCCGAGCCTCATAAATCGGGGCTGAAAATGAGCAGCGTTTTTTTTAAAAACCCAAAGCTGCTGCCAACAACTTTGGGATGATTTTTTTTTTTTTTTTTACTTGCTTGACAGCATAAAAATTTAGTTTTTTTTTATTTTTTTTTTCTTGTTTTTCATTGTTTTTACATTACTCCCAATGTTTTTGATACAGGACGTTGTAAAAAGAGTTTGGGCTTGAGGGTAAAATCCCCCTCCCAACAGGCATCGAAAAAAGGGGAAAAAAATTTTAAAAAAAAAAAAAAAAGGGTAAGCGAAAAAGCATTTTGGTTGAAATTTAAGGCGATGCCTAAATGAAATCTTTTAAAAACTAATCTGTAATCTCTCATTAGCGCGCAATGAGAATTTCATATTTATAAGTTATAACATGTTTTTTTTTTTCAGGAGCTGAGAACCTAAAGACGGGTTTCAGGAACTGATGCCGGGAAACCCAGCATCTCCTGGCATTTTTTGAGGACATCATGAGGTGCTGGGACCAGGCCGCCCAGGGACCCCCCCCCCATTGGGGTTGCCTCATATGATGACCATCACACTGCTTATGGTAAAGATACACCCCACATATTATTTTTTTGATTACTGATCTTATTGTTGATTATAACCCGCATCTTAGAAATATATTTTCTACGATTATGTTTTGTACATACATACATATGGCCATTTTACCTACTTCGGGAATAAATACCTTCTCATTTGTTTTGTTCTTGTAGATTGTCAATCCCCCCTTCCCCCTCACCACAGCTTCTTCCGAGGCAGCCCATCTTCCCCTCCAAAAGCCGCTGCTATTGGCATGCCCCCCAACCCCCCCCCCCAAAAAAAAAAAGAGGGAGCTAAACCAATCGTGGATTTCTGGCACGGGGAAGTAGAAGGAGCAGAAGAGACACGGGGAAAAGGAGAAAAAAACAGAGCGTTTTTAACCCTTTTTGAAAACTCTTGAAAAAATTTTAACTGTTTTTTTTGTGCAATAGGGCCCCCTTTTATCACACTATTCCTTGTGTATGTTTCACTTTTGATGTTTACATCTGAAAGTTGCTCTCAGGACCAATTTTAAGAAAAAATTTGCTGTGCTGCCCTGTGTGTGTTTTTTAATGCTACCTCAAAGGCACAGCTCTGTTGTTTTTTTTTTTTAAATTTTTCTTAAATGTTTTTTAAGAAAGTGCATAAATGCACTGAATGTATGGCTTTTTACAAAAAAAGTGCAATTTTGTTTTTTACTAATGTTTGTGAGCATAATAACACCCACAAAACATTAACAACACCCTGAAACAGATATTAGCAAAAAAAATAGATTTTTTTGGGAAAAAAAACTTGAACATCCTGTGTACGAAAAAAAAAAAACATATACATTGTCCATTTCTGGTCAGCAGTTTTATCTGGGAAAAAAAAGGAAAAAACTTGACACACCCCTAGGTAAGATTAAAAAAAAAAACTATATACATTGTCCTTTTTGGATCAGTCAGATTTTCGAACACACATCCCGAGGTACAAACAAAAAACAAAACTTTGGTCCATTTCTGG
This sequence comes from Lutjanus argentimaculatus, assembly GCA_034769285.1. Classification (NCBI taxonomy): domain Eukaryota; kingdom Metazoa; phylum Chordata; class Actinopteri; order Lutjaniformes; family Lutjanidae; genus Lutjanus; species Lutjanus argentimaculatus. Next base: position 516,555 of record JAWZSL010000100.1, on the reverse strand, counting down.
ATCATCAGACCTCAGGGGGCCTCACTTGCCTGAGATCAAGCAGCCAGGGGGTTTTTGTTCTTCGTTTTAGCTGCCAGGGGTTCCCGAGGAGGTTGGGGGTCTAGCATATCCTGTGCAGCATCTTCACGGGCCCCCCGGGCATCCCAAATGGCCCAACCCACCATTTGCGAAAGGCACAGGACGAAATAACCTGAGTGCAAATGTTGGTTTTACCTCCAAGGCTTTGAAAAGTGTACACCCCCACCTGGCTTCATCATTCCAAAAGCCCTTTCGTTTATGCGGGGCCTTTGGAATAATGATAATTGAAGTTTCCCCTGTATTGGTCCATTAACTGGCCCCTTGTACGGTGTCATCAGGCAGACTGGTGGCCCCAAACACGGATACCACCATCTCCTAGAAAAATGTAGCCTGGGGAGGGTCCCGTCTTGCTCTGTAAAAGCGCTGTTTCAGACACGAGTGCATGAACTGACCCCGGGTAACCAAAAAGATGTCTAGGAATCTTTAACGGGAACACTTACTTTTAAACCTTACCTTTGCGTCCCATAAAATTGTCACAGTTCTATTCCCCCTTTTTTGGCTCCTTTCCTTGCCTCAGAAATTTTTTCCCCCCCTGCCTTGCTCCACTCCACCTCTCAGCCATTTCCCCCCCTAATCCCACCTTTCCTCCCCCGCCCCCCCGTCTCTCCCCCTTGACCCCAGCAGTTTTCCACTCCTCCCCGTCTCCCTCTCCTCCCTCCCCCACTTCAGGGCCCATGGGTCCCCCGTTTATCACCTTTCTCCCCCTCTTCCTCTAGCTCCTCTCCATCGCTGTCTCTTGCCGACGATTCTTGTTCGGCACATGCCCTTCGTAATGTCCTTGTTTTTTTGCATCTATAGCAGGGAAATTTTGGGCATTCTCTTAATTGTGTCCTACTGCAGACAAGCCCCATACTTTTAAACTGTGATCATGCGGACTTGAAGCATTCTAGACCGGGGGCAGGACTCTGAATATTCCCCCTTTTTAAGGTTCAAACTTGGTACCGTATGGTAGTGATGAACAGTTTCAGGAAACTTGACTTTTAAAAATCTTGTTCCGTCATATACTTCATGCCGGCCCTTTTTTCTACGTGGGACCTCTAGCCGGCTCACTCCCCACTGCGTAAGTTTCTCAATTATTTGTTGTCTGATATATATGGGAAGTTCAGGAAAAGGGAACCCCTCTTGTGTTTTTACCCCCTCAGACACAAAATTCTTGAGTTTTTTTTATCTTGAAGCCATCCAGCCCTCTTTCTTTCCCCCCTGGTTGCTCATTTTAGCTCCCATCTTTTTTTTCAGACTTAGCCCTCAGCCCGGGACTCGCCCACCCAACGTCACGTCCACACCTTTAAGTAGGCAATCATCGGATTATGTCATTTTTCCCTTTTATCTCGACATTCACTACTAATTTTTTCTTACTGTGTTCTCACCCTGACCTTTTGCTTTGTTTTCTGCTGGGTTTAGTGCTTCCCCTGCCACTGCTTTTCCCGCTCGTTTTGGGCCCCGCTCCTTCAGCTGCTTTCCTTTCTCCTCTTCCTCCTCCATTCTCCTCTCTCCTTTCGGACCTCCTCCCTCCCCTTTCCATCCACCACCTCCTCCTACCTCCTGCTCCCCTCTGGTTGGCCTTGGGTGGGCACGATCCCACCGTGCTGCACCTGCCTGAGGGGCCTGTCCCCCTTCCGTTTCTTGGACATTTCCATAAGTGTTTCATTTTTCAGTTGGCCATCCTCATTTTTTTGTGTGGAAAAAAAAGCTTCCCCCCCGACAGGAAAAAAGCTGGGGGAAACCCTTTTCTCTTTATCGTTTGCTTTTCTTTTTTGTTTCTCTCCGCTCCCTACTTTTTTCCCCCGTCCCCGCTACCATGCGCTGCTTCAGCAATCCCAAACCGAAAAACAGGGCGTGCTCAGGGTGGTGTGGCTGTAAAACCGCATGGAACTCAGAAAACCCTGCTATTTTTTTAAAAGGGATCAGCGCTATCATGAAAAGTCATTAAAAATTGGTTTTTTTAAAAAGGAGACGCCAAAAAGCTTTCAGCACCTGGGATTCCTAGGGGCACCTATCCAAGTCTAACCAGGGGCCCGACCCCGCTTGGGTTCCGAGTCAAGAGATCGGGGGGTGCTCAGGGTGGGGGTGGCCCAAACCGCTTGGAAATCAGAACCGTGCTATTTTTATAAAAGGCATCAGCGCTATCATGAAATGTCATTAAATTGTGATTTTTTACAAAAGGAGACGCCAAAAAGCTTACGCACCTGGTATTCCAGGCAGTCACCCATCCAAGTACAACCAGGCCCCACCCTGCTTGGCTTCCAAAATCAGACGAGATCGGGCTGCTCAGGGGGGTGTGGCCGTAAGCCCTGGAAATCAGAACCGTGCTATTTTTAAAAACTCCATCAGCGCATCATGAAATGTCATTTAAATTGTGATTTTTGACAAAAAAGGGGACGCCAAAAAGCTTACAGCACCTGGTATTCCCCGCAGTACCCTTTAAGTACTAACCAGGCCCCCCCCTCTTGGCTTCCAGATCAGAAGATCGGGCGTGCTCAGGGGGGGTGTGGGAAGCGCTTGGATTTTGGGGCATTTTAAAAACCCCGGGTTTGTGTCTTTTTGTGTTTTTGAAAAGGAACGCCAAAAACTTACAACCTGATTCCAAGAGTATACAAGGGGCAAAAACCAGGGCCCGACCCCGCTTCTTTTTCCAATAGAAATGGGCCGCCCTTTCCGAGCGCAGGGCCCCAAAGGGGGGCTTTAAAAAAAATTTTTTATAAAAGGGGTCAGGAATGAAATGTCATTTAAATTGTGATTTTTCAAAAGGGCGCCAAAAAGCTTAACACAAATGGGATTCCTAGGCAGTCACCACCAAAATTAAAACCAGGCCCCCTTGCCCGAGATAGAAAAAATCGGGCGGGTCCCTTTGGCCTAAAACCGCATGGGGCCCCAAAAAGTCATTTTTTTAAATCTCCATCAGCGCACAAAATGTCATTAAAAATTGTATTTTTACAAAAGGAGCGCCGCTTACACCCTGGATTTCCTAGGCACACCTTAAAAGTACTCAACCCACCCTGTGGGCTTAAAAAGACGAGATTGGGCGTGCTAGGGGGGTGTTGCCGTAAGCCGCCATGGAACTCAGAAAACCCCCGCTTTTTTTAAATCTCCATCAGCGCTATCATAAAGTCATTTAAAATTTTGATTTTTTTACAAAAGGACGCCAAAAAAACTTACAGCACCCGGTATTCCTAGGCATCACCTATCCAATCTAACCAGGCCGACCCTGTTGGCTTCCGGAAACAGACGAGATCGGGCGTGCTCAGGGTTTGGTGGGCCGTAAGCCGCTATGGAACTCAGAACCGTTCTAATTTTTATAAAAGGGACAGCGCTATCATGAAAGTCATTAATATTGTGATTTTTGACAAAAGGAGAAACCCAAAAAGTTCAGCACCTGGTATTCCTAGGCACACCACCAATACTAACCAGGCCCGACCCTGCTTGGCTTCCCAGATCAGACGGATCGGGCCCTGCTCGGGTGGTGTGGCCGTAAGCCGCTATGGGAAATCAAACCGTGCTATTTTTAAATCCCATCACGCTATCATGAAATGTCATTAATATTGTATTTTTGACAAAAGGAGACGCCAAAAAGCTTCAGCACCTGGGATTCCTAGGCATCACCTATCCAAGCTAAACAGGCCCCACCCTGCTTGGGTTCCCAATCAGACGAGATCGGGCTGCTCAGGGTGGTGTGGCCCTAAACCCCTATGGAACTCAGAAAAAGTGCTATTTTTAAACCCCCAGCGCTATCATGAAATGTCATTATATTTTGATTTTTGAAAAAGGAAAGCCAAAAAGCTTACAGACCTGGATTCCTAGGCGTCACCCACCCAAATCTAACCAGGCCCCACCCTGCTTTTGGGTTCCCCGGGTCAGACGGACGGGCGTGCTCAGGGTTTGGGTTTGGGCCCTAAGCCCTATGGAACTCAAACCGGCTATTTTTATAAAAAGGGATCACGCTATCTGAAAGTCATTAAAATTTATTTTTACAAAAGGGGAACGCCAAAAAGCTACAGCACCTGGTATTCCCCAGGCAGCACCTATCCAAAGTATAACCCGGGCCCCCACCCCGCTGGCTTCCCGGGTCAGACGAGTTCGGGCTGCTCGGGGGGTGTGGGCCCTAAGCCGCTATGGAACTCAGAACCGTGCTATTTTATAAAAGGCATCAGCGCTATCATGAAAGTCATTTAAAATTTTGATTTTTGACAAAAGGAAAGCAAAAAACTTTCAGCACCGGTATCCCACAAATCACCTATCCAAGTACTAACCACCCACCCTGCTTGGCTTCCGAATCAGCGAGATCGGGCCCTGCTCAGGGTGGGTGGCCGTAAGCCCCTATGGAACTCAGAACCGTGTTTTTTTTATAAAAGCATCAGCGCTATAGAAAGTCATTAAAATTGTGATTTTTGACAAAAGGAGACGCCAAAAAACTTACAGCACCTGGTATTTCTAGGCCACCATCCAAATACTAACCCGGGGGCCAAACCCTGCTTGGCTTCCCAGATCAGAGAATCGGCGTGCTCAGGGGGGGTGTGGCCGTAACCGCTTGGAACTCAGAACCGGCTATTTTTAAATTCCATCACGCTATCATGAAATGTCATTAAAATTTTATTTTTGACAAAAGGAACGCCAAAAAGCTTACACACCCGTATTCCTAGGCATCACCTATCCAAGTACTAACCAGGCCCGACCCTGCTTGGCTTCGGGGATCAGACGAGATCGGGCGTGCTCAGGGTGGTGTGGCCGTAAGCCGCATGGGGCTCAGAAAACCCTGCTATTTTTATAAAAGGCATCACCTAATGAAATGTCCTTAAAATTGTGATTTTTTTACAAAAAGGGGAGCCAAAAAGCTTACAGCACCTGGTATTTCCCAGGCAGTCACCTATCCCCAATACTAACCCGGGGCCCACCCTGTTGGGTTCCGAGATCAGACGGGTGGGGGGGCTCAGGGGTGTGGCCGTAAGCCCCTTGGAATTTTAGAACCGTGCTATTTTTAAATTCCATCAGCGCTAACAGAAATTTTCATTAAAATTTTATTTTTTACAAAAGGAGAAAGCCAAAAAGCTTCGCACCCCGGGATTCCTAGGCAGTCACCTATCCCCAAATACTAACCAGGCCCCACCCTGCTTGGCTTCCCAGATCAGACGAGATCGGGCGTGCTCAGGGTGGTGTGGCCGTAAGCCCCTATGGAAACCCAAAACCCTGCTATTTTTAAACCCCTCAGCGCTATCAGAAATTCATTAAATTTTGATTTTTGACAAAAGGGGCCCCCAAAAAAACTTACAGCACCTGGGATTCCTAGGCAGTACCCACCCAAATACTAACCCGGCCCCACCCTGCTTGGCTTTCCCCCAGATCAGACAGATCGGGCGGGCTCAGGGTTGGTTGGCCTAAGGGCCGCTTGGAACTCGAAACCGTGCTATTTTATAAAAGGCAAACAGCGCTATCTTGAAAAAGTCATTAAATTTTTTTTTTGACAAAAGGACCCAAAAAAGCTTACAGCACCTGGTTTTTTTCTAGGGCAGTCACCTTCCAAGTACTAACCAAAAAAGGCCCCGCCCCCCTTGGTTCCAAAAACAGACGAGATCGGGCGGCTCAGGGTGGGGGCCGTAAGCCCTAGGAACTCAGAACCCTGCTATTTTTTAAAAACATCAGCGCACAGAAAGTCATTAATATTGTGATTTTTGACAAAAGGGACGCCAAAAAAATTACAGCACCGGTATCCTTGGCATTCACCTATCCAAGTACTAACCAGGCCCGACCCCGCTTGGCTTCCGAGATCAACGAGATCGGGCGGGGTTTTAGGGGGGTGGCCGTAAGCCCTATGGAAAAATCAAACCCTGCTATTTTTTTTAAAAGGCATCACGCTATCATGAAATGTCATTTTTTTGTGATTTTTTACAAAAAAGGGGACCCAAAAAGCTTACAGCACCGGTATTTCCCCCAGGCAATCACCCATCCAAGTACTAACAGGGCCCCACCCTGCTTGGTTCCGAGATCAGAAGATGGGGGGTGCTCAGGGGGGTGGCCCGTAAGCCCCTATGGGAAATCAGAACCCTGCATTTTTTAAAAATCCATCACGCTTCATGAAATGTCATTAATATTTGGGTTTTTGCAAAAGGAACGCCAAAAAGCTTACAGCACCTGGTATTCCCTAGCAGTCACCTACCAAGTACTAACCAGGGCCCCCCCCTGCTTTGGTTTTTCCCAGATCAGACAGATCGGGCGTGCTCAGGGTGGTGGGCCGTAAGCCGCAAAGGAACTAAAAGTGCTATTTTTTTTAAAAAATCACGCTATCAGAAAAAGTCTTAATATTGTGATTTTTGACAAAAGAGACCCAAAAATTTTTCACAATGGGATTCCTAGGCTCACCCCATCCAAGTACTAACCAGGCCCCACCCTGCTTGGCTTTCCCGGGTCAGACGAATCGGGCGGCCAGGGTGGTGTGGCCGTAAGCCGCTATGGGGAAATCAGAACCGTGCTATTTTTAAAAACCCCCAGCGCTAATCATGAAAGCTTAAAATTGGATTTTTGAAAAAGGAGAGCCAAAAAACTTAAGCACCTGGTATCCTAGGCAAACACCTATCCAAGTACCAAAACCGGGGCCCGACCCGCTTGGCTTCCGAGACAGACGAGATCGGCGGCCAGGGTTGTGGCCTAAGCCGCTGGAATCAAACGTGCTATTTTTTTTAAAAGGCATCAGCGCTATCATGAAATGCATTAAATTGGATTTTTGACAAAAAAAGGGGAAAACCAAAAAGCTTACAGCACCCGGGGATTTTAGGCAGCCCCCTATCCAAATACTAACCGGCCCCACCCTGCTTGGCTTCCGAGATTTGGTTTTGGGGGGTTGTCAACGTAAAGGCCAAGTTTTTTTATTTTAAACATTACTAACCCGCCCAAAATATTAAATTATGACGGAGGAAGGGCCGGACTTGGGTCCTCCCGTTCAGGGGGACCCTCTTCTGCAAAATCCTCTCCGTGGCCGTGAAATTGAAATGGTATTTTTAAAATTTGGGTGTTGATGTCATTAATTGATTTTCACCCATTAAGAATTCTATATTTTCATATGGGCCTTTTTCCCTTTGGGCAAACTTTTGTGTGGGGAACCGGCAGAAAAAAAGGTGGGGATTTAAATTATATTTTTAAAATAGCATAAATTATTTTGCAGGGGACCCCAAAATAAAACCCCTGGCAGCACCCCTAGTTGGGGTTTTTATATTTCAGAGTGTTTCCAAGAAAGATTTAATTTGGGGCACTGTTTAATTTTATAATGTTTTTTTTTCCCAAAGAGGAGAGAAAAAATTGCCGATTTTCCTTCTTTCCCCCCCCAATCCAGCACCCCCCGGCAGGCAGACAGTGGGCGTTTTCAAAAAGGGTTCCGAGCTGAAAAAGACTCCCCGATGCCATTTTTTTCCCAAGCGGGTTCCTGGAAAATTTAAAAGGGGGTTGACAAAAACCCAAAAATTAAAGGCTGGGGGATTTTGGGCACCAAAAAACCCCAGCTTGTTTGTCAAAGTGCAGGTTTCAGGTATGGGTAATTTTTTTAATTACAGTATCATTTAAATTTGTGATTTTTTTACAGCAGGCAACAAAACAGACCACCAGTAATTATTTAAAACAGGACACTTGCTATTTGGTTCCATACGAAAGTTTCAGGAGGGATTCCCCAAAAAGCGTTATTAAAACTCAATAAAAGGAAACCCCCAATGGGAAATTGGTTTTTCCGCCCCAAATAAGAATTACCACTCACCTTCCAGTCACCCCAAAATCTTTGGTCAGTCACTGGGAAATAAATCCTAAAAAAACCTCTCGGGCGGGTTACTTTGAAAAACCCCCATCGAGGGGCGTCTTTTTTTAACCTCATTTGGCGTTTCCATAGTTTTACAACAGAGGGGTAATTTTTATTTTTTTAAATGTCCACCCCAAAGGGACCGGTCTTATCACCGTATTTATCTGAACTATTCCCCCGGGCCTCAAAATCAGGCATTTAAAAAAAAGTTAGTTTTTTTTTCAAAATAAAAGACAAGGCAAAACCTTTTTGACTTAACGCCCCCCATTTTACTTTTTTTTTTTTTTTTTTTAAAAAGCGCCCCGCTCCCCCCGTTCCAGGGAATCCCGTAATCTCCCCAAAGGTTTTAAAATATGTAGGCCGGGCCCCCTTAGATTAACAAATGAGAGGAAATTACTAACCAGGCGGTTTTGGCGGCTCAGGTTTCCCTTAAGGTAAGAAAAACCCGAAGGGGGGCTAAAATTTTTAAACCCTCCTTTTCTGGAGTCCCTTATGTAATTTCAAAAAACAAAAGTAAGCGCATGACTTAAGTACTCTTTTAGGTTAAAGAC
>JAWZSL010000100.1:455552-507655 GCA_034769285.1 Lutjanus argentimaculatus | reverse complement strand
AACATAAGAAATAGCCTAGTCAGACAGTATGGGATAATATACAGTGAGCATGTCTAAACCCTGACAGGATGATGCATGATGGGGTTTTAATTCATCCAGAAGAGGGTTATTTCACATTATTAACCTGCTCACTGTATATTAATGAGGGACTCCCAGTTTAGTGAATCTCCAAAATAAATAATTTGACACAAAATATTGATTTTAAAATATTTTTACATCACGTCAAGAGTGTATTCTAAGGTGTGTCATACAGAAGTTAGTGATGAGTATGCAATGAATTAGTTTAGCTAAAAAAATATTACCTGTGTATCTCCTTGCAGCATATATTTTCATTTTCTGTAGGCATCGTTGCAGTTTTCACATGAGCACCTATCCAAAAATATAGAAAAATGTAAACATTTCAACAAAATATTACGTTTATGAAATTCAAAACCTGACAGACATTAGACAAGCTGTGATGGATGAGCAGTAAACCTTGCTAAATTTCAAATGCATAATATAAAAACTGATGATAAAATGATAATAAATGATGACATTGACAGACTGACAAATTTTCTGTATACCAAAACAATGTCAGTATTATGTCAAAAAAGAACGGGGACATAGAGGACGCTGTTTGACAGGCATCTCTGCTAGAAATATTACAAAACAAGAAGATAATTTATTGCCAGCAATCATCAAAATCAGAATCAGAAACGGTTTTAATATGTTTGTGTGACACACATAGCGCTTTTGTCCACAGAGTACTAACATGTCTCACCGGAGACATGACGGTTAACTATATTCACAAATTATAATGTCACTTATTCGCAAAAATTTCCCTCAATAACGAACAAGTGGAGTGAGTTACAGTTAGCATTAGCTACCGAGCTACATTTTAGCGCTGTAACAACACACACATCGACTACCGGTAAAAATACCAAGAGACACAAAGTTGTTGACATACCATTCAGAAACGTCCTGCTGCATCCGCAGTGTTTCAACTTCTGCAGGAGCCTCTCCGTCTGGGTCAGATTCTGGATCAAAATCAAAGGGTTGAACTAACGCGCGTCTAACAGCGGCCATATCCAAGTAACTGTTCAACGTAAACATAGCAGCGTGGGACCGGCTGATTCAAGCCAGGCCCACTTCCCGAGAGGGGCGCGACTGGTCACAGCCCACTTCCTGAGAGGGGCGCGGACTGGGCGCGACTAGTCACAGCTCATTTGCATTTAAAGCTACAGGCACAGAAACAGCTCGTTTTCTAGAGAGGCTGAAATAGAGGGATTTAGAGGCCTGCTGATCTGTATGATCTGAGTGGTGTTTTTATGAAAGAAACTTCAAAAGCATGTTTTGAGGACCTCTGAGACATATAAAAAAATTATCAGAAAGGGGCATAATATGAGACCTTTAAGGCTTAAAGTTTCTTTATAATTAGGGGCGTGGTTTCGTGATTGACAGACGTAGTGCCCTATGGTAGTGCCACTCACTCGCTCCCTTAGACTATACCGTCTATGCTCGCCCCCCACCACCCCACCCTGCTCCCCCGCTTGTTAATTTTGGATCTCGGTTGTCCATTTCACGGAGCCAAGTTGACGTGCAGTGATTGGACTCGCCCGACCTCGCCTATGCCTCGCCCCACACAGTCTGTGGTCCCGCGTATGGTCCCGCCCCTGCCCCCCGTCTCAACCAATCATATTCACATCCGGTTTCAAAACTGGCAAAATGGCACTGGCCAAATCTGAAACTCGGGGGCTTCAAAACGGGTGTTCAGAAACCAATGGGTGATGTCACGAAGGCTCCGTCCACTTCTATATACAGTCTATGGGCCTTATGATATTATTATATTAAGATTTATGCACCAGAAGGGGAGAATGATCTTGCGCGATCTCGTAGGAACATGATTTCACATGATCTCATGTAGAAGCAGATGTAAACAAACGGGGAGACTGATACAGTGCAACAGTTATCTGTAGTAAAGCTTTGCAGTGAGAGGAAACGGGAAGTTAAATGAATTTGGATGAGGAAGTTAACCAACCAATAAATATGATAAATAGTTTGACTAGTATTTCTGTTCCCGCCTAAGCGAGGGTTGCGACATTTTAATCGTATCATCGACTAATCCCACACATCCTTATTGAAGACTTCACATGAGCATAACTAATTTAAAAACACACACTGTTTGGGTAAAACATTCACCCATTGTTTCTCAAACTTTTATGCCGCATAGCACTGCAGCAACTATTGAGCTCCCCAAGCAACCCCTTTACTGTTTTACACTCAATTTTTTCTCCTCTTGATCTGTATTTCTCTTCGCACTATTGCAGTTTTTTTGGAAGTATTCATATTCAGTGTCTTATCTTATCGCCGCCAACTTTGTTTCCATCAGTTTAGCTCACAACCAGTGATTATGGATGATGTGTACACGCTGTGTGAATCATTGCTACATAGCAGGTGAGATAAAGAAAGAAAATTTAAATTTTTAATTACATTTCAGGAATCTCAGTAATGCCCTTCTTTTCATTTGCAATTTTGTGGTGTTATTAATTTTGTGATTATTGACAAAAGGAGCCATCAAAAGCTTACAGCACCTGGTATTCCTAGGCAGTCACCTATCCAAGTAGTAACCGGGCCCCGACCCTGCTTGGCTTCCGAGATCAGACGAGATCGGGCGTGCTCTTTTTTTTGTCTTTTATTATGAAAATATATTTTTGTTTAAAAAATACATTTTAGATTACAGTACTTCTTTTCACATTATAATTTCTGGGATTATCAAAATACACAATCATCCATATATTCCCATACAGAATAAAAAAAAACCGTTATGATAACAGCTGAGAGTGGGCCCCAAAAGCGAGATTCAGAGACAGGAATCAGTTGAAGGTGTTTTAATTAAGTGCTGTGGTTAGGACTCCGGGGGGAAAGCGGTTTGAAGCCGGTGGGGCTGGGGCCGTGCAACCCAGGACGTCACCGGGGGAGGAGTGCGAGGGGGCTGGATGGCGAGGCAGTGCAGTGAGGCTGGGTGGTGAGGCGAGGGGGTTTGAGGCAGGACGGTGAGGCACGGGGGAAAGCACGGTGAAAGACAGGAGGGGATCCAGCTGGCAAGGGCAGGTTGCAGGCGAGCGAGGAGGATTCCTGATCACAGGAGAAAAAAAGGTAAGTCACAAAGAAACTGAAACACGGAAACACTGTCAACAAAGATCACTGGAGGAGTCGAGAGTCTGAACACAGTATACCGCATGGGGAAACTGGACGATCTGACGACGAGTGACTGGAGAGCCCGGGCTTTTAACTGAGAAAATGAGAATGAAGAACAGGTGCGTCGCCGCCCACCTGCTACCTCGCTGGACCCGCCCCTAGGAGAGAGAAAGACACAGACACGGGGGAGGGGAGACACACTGGGAACACAGACTCATGGACTTTAAACCCAAAAACAAAATCCCTGAAATATTTAATCAAAACATCTCACCCCAATTCCAACCACACCCATACATTTTCCCCCACACAAATAAACTCAAATGTAGCAAAGCAATCCTATTTTTTGCAATAACTATTACCTTATGTATTTCAAACATATTTCTTTGAATGAAATGGGTTAAAAGGGGATGATACCTTAAACTCAAAGAAAAAAAATAAAAAAAATAAAAAAAATGCTGAATTAATTTGGCTATGAGGCTCCCTTAAAAAGATCCACACCTTCATTCTAGCCTGTGTACTTCGCAGTACAAAATCGCTCTTTCAACATAACAAAATGTAAAAAAAAAAAAGTCATTAACAAATCAATTCTTAATCAAAAATCAGAAACACACAAAACAACAACAAAAAAATTAACCCTCATGAGCAAAACAATCCACCCAATCTATATAAACCCCCCCAAAAAAAAAACCCACAAAAAAACAAATCACACCAAAACCTGACACAAACTTCTCTGAGTGAACATGGCCATGAGGCTCCCTTTAAAAAAGATTCACACTTTCATTTTGACCAGTTATATTTGAACAGTGCTAGCCCTCAGACATTCCCCACCACCCTCCTTTAAAACCCATTTTAAGTAAAAAACACACCAACATAAAAATAACGTAACTCAATCTAAAATCACTGCAAAAAAATAACAGACACAAAAACTTTTGAGACTATAATCAAAAGACATTAAACAAAAATTACACCCTCAACTTAAACCCCCAAGCTTTATGATCATCCCAAAAACACTCTTAATCAAACCACCCCAAAGATACATACACCCTTTTAAATTGTCACAACTGCCTTACCTCATATCCTTAGTTTCTTCACAACCCTTTCAATGTCTCAAACCCCCCCTTACCCTTTCCCACCTCTCCTCACCAAATGCCCAACCCAAACCCTCCCTTCTGTCGTGGGAGAAGAGGTTGTTGTCCCTGGTGAAGAGCGTGGTAAAAATTTCACAGCACCAGCATCATCCCGTATTTGATCTGGGTTTACACAATGCTTTTGAATATTGGCCAAATAGGGACTACTTTGTGTTCATAAAGTGCTATATTGCGTTGTGATTTGATTTCCCATCTTGCATGACTTAATAGGAACCGACATAGTGCGTGTTTTTTACCCTGCTCTTCTCCCACATCCCAAACAGAAACAACAACTCCCAAGGAATCTGCAACATCCCCCACCATGCCCAATTTCCTTGATAAACATTCTTTCAACAAGCCAAAAAATTCACCCAGCTTAGTAACGTTATATCATATGCCCAAAAAAATCTTCTGCTTCTAATCCGCATACGTCACATGTTCTGCTGACCCCCCTGTCAAACTGATGTAAAATAACATTTGTGGAGATTTTATTGTGCCTCAACTTAAAATCGTGATCCTCAGCCTCAATGCTGTTTCCTTTTAGTTTCCACCCCTTTCCCAAATTTTATTCCCTCTACCTGGGTAAAGATCTTACTCCAATACAAAAAAGGAGGTCGGCTTTTTGTGGTTATGGTTTTGGACATTTTCGTGGGCATTTCCTGTTTTATTTTGTAGTATTGGTTTCCCTGTGTGTCCTTGTTGCTTTACTTCCTGTCTTTGTCCTTTTTCCCGCCCTTGGTTGATTACTGATTTGGTTCACCTGTTGTTGTCCCCACCCTGTGTTTGATTACCTCCCTGTCTATTTGTCCCTGTGTTTCTCTTTGTCTTTGTCAGTTCGTCGTTTTTGTTTTTTTGGGGTTTCTGTCTGCCTGCTGTGTCCCTGTGTGTTCCCTTTCCGTTTGGGTTTCTTGATTTTCCTGTTGGATTTATTTTTCCCTTTTTGGTGTTTTTTGGTTTTGGACTTCTGCCTGGCTCTGTTTTCATTTGGATCCCCTTTTTTCATGTAAGCCGGGTGTTTTTTTGTTACTCTTGTTTTAGTATTAAAATTATCATTTGAACTCGCTCCAGTGCTCCAGTGACTTTTCACCATACCCTAACCCGTACCCAACTGACCTAGAAAAAGATGGACCCAGCAGACCTAGCACTGCTTAATGAGGAGCTAAAGAAGGCTTGCCCTTGAGTTTGAGCAATTGGGCTCGACCATTGAAGGGTGCACTGATCTTAAGAGGAGACTTTTTGTTTATTCGCTTATGGAGAGGACTTTTTTATCGAGACCCAGAATTTTGTGTTTTTCGCAAATAACCCCGAACTTGTCAGTTATTGCTTACCTGAAGCCAGGACTTAAAAGACCACAATTGATTCCACAAGTGTGCCTGATTTTGAACTCAGCTTGGACTCAGTTAGCCACCAGCCACCTGCTAAGCTAGCTCCTCTGTCAGCCAGCTCTCTGCCTGAACCTGTTCCATGGACTCATTGTCTGAGAAGCCCCCCCAGACGCAAGCGGGGGCTCTCGCAGACGTCATGCCCCCAGCTGCCCAGCGTCCTTGAACCCCAGCTGCCCAGCGTCCTCGAACCCCAGCTGCCCAGCCCGCAGAGGTTCTGCTGCCCAGCGCCGCGGAGGTTCTGCTGCCCAGCAACCCAGCCTTCGTTTTCTCCTGTCCCTGGGGACGGTCGCCTCCATTTCCTGTTCCGGTGGGGCCGTCGCCATCATCTCCTGTCCCGGTGGGACTGCCGCCACCATTTCCTGTTCCGGTGGGGCCGTCGCCATCATCTCCTGTCCCCCGGGGGGACCCCGCCCCCATTTTCCTCTTCCGGTGGGGCCGTCGCCATCATCTCCTGTCCCGGTGGGACCGCCGCCACCACCTCCTCTTCCGTGGGGCCGTCGCCATCATCTCCTGTCCCGGGGGACCGCGCCACCATTTCCTGTTTTCCCGGTGGGGCCGTCGCCATCATCTCCTGTCCCGGTGGGACCGCCGCCACCATCTCCTCTTCCGGTGGGGCTGTCGCCACCATTGCCTGCCCTGGTGGGGTCACCACAGCCATCTCCTGTTCCGGCTGGGTCACCGCCACCATCTCCAGTCCCGGTGGGACCGTTGCCACCATCTCCTCTTCCGGTGGGGCCCCCGTTGCCTTTTTCTCCAGTCCCGGTGGGGGGGGCCGCCACCACCTCCTGTCCCGATGGGACCGTCGCCCACCATCTCCTCTTCCGGGTGGGGCCGTCGCCATCAAACTCCCGCCCCGGTGGGGTCGCGCCGCAGCCAATCCTGCTCCGGCTGGGTCACCGCCACCACCTTTCCCGTCCCGGTGGGGACCGTCGCCACCCATCTTCTTTCCGGTGGGGGCCCTCGCCATCCATCTCCTGTCCGGTGGGACCGCCGCCACCATCTCCTCTTCCGGTGGGGCTGTCGCCACCATTGCCTGCCCTGGTGGGGTCACCACAGCCATCTCCTGTTCCGGTGGGTCACTGCCACCATCTCCAGTCCGGTGGGCGCCGCCACCACCTCCTCTTCCGGTTTGGGGCTGTCGCCATCATCACCTGTCCCGGTGGGGACCGCCGCCACCATTTCCTGTTCCGGTGGGGCCGTCGCCATCATCTCCAGCCCCGGTGGGGTCGCCGCAGCCATATCCTGTTTTGGCTGGGTCACCGCCACCACCTCCTGTCCCGATGGGACCGTCGCCACCATCTCCTCTTCCGGTGGGGCCGTCGCCATCATCTCCAGCCCCGGGTGGGGTCGCCGCAGCCATATCCTGTTCCGGCTGGGGTCACCGTCACCACCTTCTGTCCCGGTGGGACCGTCGCCACCATCTTCTCTTCCGGTGGAGCCGTCGCCATCATCTCCAGCCTCGGTGGGGTCGCCGCAGCCATAAACCTGTTCCGGCTGGGTCACCGTCACCATCTCCTGTCCCGGTTGGGCTGCAAGCTATCATCTCTTCCGGCTGGGCCACAGCCATGTCCTGTTCAGATGGGGCCGCCGCAGCTATCTTCTGTTTTCCCGGCTGGGCTGTCGCCATCATCCCCTGTTCTGGCTGGGTCATCGCCATCGTCTCCTGTCCTGGTTGGGCCGCAGCCTCCTCCTGTTCAGGCTGGGCCGCAGCCTCCTCCTGCTTCGGTGGGACAGTCGCCGCTCCCCTGCTCCAGTGGGACAGTTGGCCGCCTCCTCCTGCTCCGGTTGGACCATCGGCGCCTTCCCTGGTCTGGTGGGACTGTCTGCGCCTCCTCCTGGTCTGGTGAGATCATCAGTGACTCTTCCTGCTCCAGCTGGGACCGTCGGCGCCTCCCCTGGTCTGGTGGGACCGTTGCGCCTCCTCCTGTTCTGGCCGGGTCCCAGCCCCCTCCTGTTCTGGTGAGATCATCAGTGATCTTCCCACTCTGGCGGGGCCGTCAAACCGCCGCAGCCACCTCCAGTTCCTGCTCTGGTTGGGCCAAACCACGTCGCCGCCGCAGCCTCTTCCTGTTCCTCCCCTGGCTGGGCCGTCTTCGCCGCTGCAGCTGCCTCCGGTCTCCCAGGCGTCTCTACATCGGCTGTTGGATGCTAACATCATCGTCGCGCGGCTTCAAGAGGGGGGCCGCCTTCATCTTTGCCAGCGCCGGCGGCCTTCAGATGGAACCCGCCTTCGTCTTTGCCAGCGCCATTGGCCTCCTGCACGTCTTCCCCAGGGGTCCCGCCTTCACCGGGCCCGGGCCCCCCTGCACGTCTTCCCAAGGGGCTTCCCCTTCGCCGTCGGCCGCCACTGGGGGTCCCGCCTTCGTCTTCGCCCATGTCGCCGGCCTTCAGAGGGGTCCCGCCTTCGTCTTCGCCAGCGGGCCGCCCCGGCCCTCAGAGGGAACCCGCCTTCGTCTTCGCCCGCGCCGCCGACCTTCAGAGGGTCCCGCCTTCGTCTTCGCCAGCGCCGCCGGCCTCCAGAGGGGTCCCGCCTTCGTCTTCGCCTGTGGCCTCCTGCTCGGCCCCCTGAGGGGTCTCGCCTTCGTCTTGCCTGTGGCCTCCTGCTCGGCCCCCTGAGGGGTCTCGCCTTCGTCTTCGCTAGTGGCCTCCAGCTCGTCCTCCCGACGGGTCTCGCCTTCGTCTGTGGCCTCCTGCTCGTCCTCCCAACGGGTTCCCCCCCCTTCACCTGTGGCCTCCTGCTCGTTCCCTCCCGACGGGTCTCGCCTTGTCTGTGGCCTCCTGCTCGTCCTCCCCAAAGGGTTCCACCTTCACCTGTGGCCTCCTGCTCGTCCTCCCGACGGGTCCCCCCTTCGTCTTCGCCTGTGGCCTCCTGCTCGGCCCCCTGAGGGGTCTCGCCTTCGTCTTCGCCGGGGGCTCTTTCTCGGCCCCCTGAGGGTCTCGCCTTCGCTTCGCCTGTGGCGTCCTGCTCGGCCCCCCTGAGGGGTCTCGCCATCGCCGCCGGCCTCCTGCTCGGCTCTGCTCCTCTGGGTGGACTTAATAGGAACCGACATAGTGCTGTGTTTTTTTTCCCTGCTCTTCTCCCACATCCCAAACAGAAACAACAACTCCAAGAATCTGCAACATCCCACACCATGCCCAATTTCCTTTTAAACATTCTTTCAACAAGCCAAAAAAATTCCCCCAGCTTAGTAAAACCCTTATATACATATGCAACAAATCTTCTGCTTCTAAACCGCATACGTCACATGTTCTGTGACCTCCCTGTCAAACTGATGTAAAATAACATTTGTGAAGATTTTATTGTGCCTCAACTTAAAATCGTGATCCCCAGCCTCAATGCTGTTTCCCTTTTTGTTTCCACCTTTCCCAAATTTTATTCCCCTCTACCTGGGTAAAGATCTTACTCCAATACAACAAGGGGGGTCGGCTTTTGTGTGTTATGGTTTGGACATTTTCGTGGTCATTTCCTGTTTTATTTTGTAGTATTGGTTTCCCTTGTGTGTCCTTGTTGCTTTTACTTCCCGTCTTTGTCCTTTTCCCGCCCTTGGTTGATTACTGATTTGGTTCACCTGTTGTTGTCCACCCACCTGTGTTTGATTACCTCCCTGTCTATTTAGTCCCTGTGTTTCTCTTTGTCTTTGTCAGTTCGTGGGGTTGTTTTTGGTGTTTCTGTCTGCCTGCTGTGCTCCCTGTGTGGTTCCCTTTCCGTTTGGATTTCTTGATTTTCCTGTTGGGTTTATTTTTTCCGTTTTTGGTGTTTTTTGGTTTTGGACTTCTGCCTGGCTCTGTTTTCATTTGGATCCCTTTGTTCATGTAAGCCCGGGGTTTTTTGTTACCTCTTGTTTTAGTATTAAAAATATCATTTGAACTCGCTCCAGTGCTCCAGTGACTTTTCACCATACCCTAACAGTACGAACTGACCTAGACAAATGGACCCAGCAGACCTAGCACTGCTTAATGAGGAGCTAAAAAAGGCTTGCTCTGAGTTTGAGCAAATTTGGGGTCGACCATTGAAGGGTTTCACTGATCTTAAGAGGGGACTTTTTGTTTATTCGCTTATGGAGAGGACTTTTTTATCGAGAACCCAGAATTTTGTGTTTTTCGCAAATAACCCAGAACTTGTCAGTTATTGCTTACCTGAAGCAGGACTTACAGACCACAATTGGGTTCCACAAGTGTGCCTGGGTTTTGAACTCAGCTTGGAACTCAGTTAGCCACCAGCCACCTGCCTAAGCTAGCTCCTCTGTCAGCCAGCTCTCTGCCTGACCTGTCATGGACTCATTGTCTGAGAAGCCCCCCAGACGCAAGCGGGGCTCTCGCAGGACGTCATGCCCCCCAGCTGCCCCAGGTCCTTGGAACCCCAGCTGCCCAGCGTCCTCGAACCCCCCGTGCCCCGCCCCCGCAGAGGTTCTGCTGCCCAGCGCCGCGGAGGTTCTGCTGCCCAGCCAACCCAGCCTTCGTCTCTCCTGTCCCGGGGACGGTCGCCTCCATTTCCTGTTCCGGTGGGGCCGTCGCCATCATCTCCTGTCCCGGTGGGACTGCCGCCACCATTTCCTGTTCCCGGGGGGGCCGTCGCCCCTCATCTCCTGTCCCGGTGGGACCGCCGCCCCATTTCCTTCTTCCGGTGGGGCCGTCGCCATCATCTCCTGTCCCGGTGGGACCGCCGCCACCACCTCCTCTTCCGGTGGGGCCGTCGCCATCATCTTTCCCGTCCCGGTGGGACCGCCGCCACCATTTCCTGTTCCGGTGGGGCCGTCGCCATCATCTCCTGTCCCGGTGGGACCGCCGCCACCATCTCCTCTTCCGGTGGGGCGTCGCCACCATTGCCTGCCCTGGTGGGGTCACCACAGCCATCTCCTGTTCCGGCTGGGTCACCGCCACCATCTCCAGTCCCGGTGGGACCGTTGCCACCATCTCCTCTTCCGGTGGGGCGCCGTTGCCATCTTCTCCAGTCCCGGTGGGGGGGGCCGCCACCACCTCCTGTCCCCATGGGACCGTCGCCACCATCTCCTCTTTCCGGTGGGGCCGTCGCCATCATCTCCAGCCCCGGTGGGGTCGCCGCAGCCATATCCTGCTCCGGCTGGGTCACCGCCACCCCTCCCGTCCCGGTGGGACCGTCGCCACCATCTTCTCTTCCGGTGGGGCCGTCGCCATCATCTCCTGTCCCCGGGGGGACCGCCGCCACCATCTCCTCTTCCGGTGGGGGGTGTCGCCACCATTGCCTGCCCTGGTGGGGTCAAACCCCAGCCATCTCCTGTTCCGGCGGGTCACTGCCACCATCTCCCGTCCCGGTGGGACCGGGCCCCCACCACCTCCCCTTTCCCGGTGGGGCTGTCGCCATCATCACCTGTTCCGGTGGGACCGCCGCCACCATTTCCTGTTTTCCCGGGGGGGCCGTCGCCATCATCTCCAGCCCCGGTGGGGTCGCCGCAGGCCATATCCTGTTTTTGGGTGGGTCACCGCCACCACCTCCTGTCCCGATGGGACCGTCGCCACCATCTCCTCTTCCGGTGGGCCGTCGCCATCATTCCCACCCCGGGGGGGTCGCCGCAGCCATATCCTGTTCCGGCTGGGTCACCGTCACCACCCTTCTGTCCCGGTGGGACCGTCGCCACCATCTTCTCTTCCGGTGGAAACCGTCGCCATCATCTCCAGCCTCGGTGGGGTCGCCGCAGCCATATCCTGTTCCGGCTGGGTCACCGTCACCATCTCCTGTCCCGGTTGGGTGCAGCTATCATCTCTTCCGGCTGGGCCACAGCCATGTCCTGTTCAGATGGGGCCGCCGCAGCTATCTTCTGTTCCGGCTGGGCTGTCGCCATCATCCCCTGTTCTGGCTGGGTCATCGCCATCGTCTCCTGTCCTGGTTGGGCCGCAGCCTCCTCCTGTTCAGGCTGGGGCCGCAGCCCTCCTCCTGCTCCGGTGGGGACAGTCGCCGCCTCCTCCTGCTCCAGTGGGGGCAGTTGCCGCCTCCTCCTGCTCCGGTTGGACCATCGGCGCCTTCCCCCGGTTGGTGGGACTGTCTGCGCCTCCTCCTGGTCTGGTGAGATCATCAGTGACTCTTCCTGCTCCAGCTGGACCGTCGGCGCCTCCCCCTGGTCTGGTGGGACCGTCTGCGCCTCCTCCTGTTCTGGCCGGGGTCCCAGCCTCCTCCTGTTCTGGTGAGATCATCAGTGACTCTTCCCACTCTGGCGGGGCCGTCACCGCCGCAGCCACCTCCAGTTCCTGCTCTGGTTGGGCCATCCACGTCGCCGCCGCAGCCTCTTCCTGTTCCTCCTCTGGGGTGGGGGCCCTCTTCGCCGCTGCAGCTGCCTCCGGTCTCCCAGGCGTCTCTACATCGGCTGTTGGATGCTACATCATCGTCGCGCCGGCTTCAAGAGGGGGACCCGCCTTCATCTTTGCCAGCGCCGCCGGCCTTCAGATGGAACCCGCCCTTTGTCTTTGCCAGCGCCATTGGCCTCTGCACGTCTTCCCCAGGGATCCCGCTTCACCGCCGGCCTCCTGCACGTCTTCCCAAGGGGCTTCCCCTTCGCCGTCGGCCGCCACTGGGGTCCCGCCTTCGTCTTCGCCCATGTCGCCGGCCTTCAGAGGGGTCCCGCCTTCGTCTTCGCCAGCGCCGCCCGGCCCTCAGAGGGAACCCGCCTTCGTCTTCGCCCGCGGGCCGCCGACCTTCAGAGGGGGTCCCGCCTTCGTCTTCGCCAGCGCCGCCGGCCTCCAGAGGGGTCCCGCCTTCGTCTTCGCCTGTGGCCTCCTGCCGGCCCCCTGAGGGGTCTCGCCTTCGTCTTCGCCTGTGGCCTCCTGCTCGGCCCCCCGAGGGGGCTCGCCTTCGTCTTCGCTAGTGGCCTCCGCTCGTCCTCCCCACGGGTCTCGCCTTCGTCTGTGGCCTCCCGCTCGTCCTCCCCAAGGGTTCCGCCTTCACCTGTGGCCTCTGCTCGTCCTCCCGACGGGTCTCGCCTTCGTCTGTGGCCTCCTGCTCGTCCTCCCAACGGTTCCACCTTTTACCTGTGGCCTCCTGCTCGTCCTCCCGACCCGGGTTCCCGCCTTCGTCTTCGCCTGTGGCCTCCTGCTCGGCCCCTGAGGGGTCTCGCCTTCGTCTTCGCCTGTGGGCTCCTGCTCGGCCCCTGAGGGGTCTCGCCTTCGTCTTCGCCTGTGGCGTCCTGCTCGGCCCCCTGAGGGGTCTCGCCATCGCCGCCGGCCTCCTGCTCGGCTCTGCTCCTCTGGGTGGGACTTAATAGGAACCCAATAGTGCTGTGTTTTTTACCCTGCTCTTCCCCACATTTCCCCAAAAAGAAACAACAACTCCCCAAGAATCTGCAACATCCACACCATGCCCAATTTCCTTGATAAACATTCTTTCAACAAGCCAAAAAATTCACCCAGCTTAGTACAGTTATATACATATGCCAACAAATCTTCTGCTTCTAATCCGCATACGTCACATGTTCTGCTGGACCTCCCTGTCAAACTGATGTAAAAAAACATTTGTGAAGATTTAAATTGTGCCTCAACTTAAAATCGTGATCCTCGCCCTCAATGCTGTTTCCTTTTTTGTTTCCACCTTTTCCCAATTTTATTCCCATCTACCTGGGTAAAGATCTTACTCCAATACAACAAGGGAGGTCGGCTTTTGGTGTGTTATGGTTTGGACATTTTCGTGGTCATTTCCTGTTTTTATTTTGTAGTATTGGTTTCCTTGTGTTCCTTGTTGCTTTTACTTCTGTCTTTGTCCTTTTTCCCGCCCTTGGTTGATTACTGATTTGGTTCACCTGTTGTTGTCCACCCACCTGTTTTTTGATTACCTCCCTGTCTATTTAGTCCCTGTGTTTCTCTTTGTTTTTTGTCAGTTCGTCGTGTTGTTTTTGGTGTTTCTGTCTGCCTGCTGTGCTCCCTGTGTGTTCCCTTTCCGTTTGGATTTTCTTGATTTTCCTGTTGGGTTTATTTTTCCCTTTTTGGTTTTTTTTTGGTTTTGGACTTCTGCCTGGCTCTGTTTTCATTTGGATCCCTTTGTTCATGTAAGCCGGTGTTTTTTGTTACCTCTTGTTTTAGTATTAAAATTATCATTTGAACTCGCTCCAGTGCTCCAGTGACTTTTCACCATACCCTAACAGTACGAACTGACCTAGACAAGATGGACCCAGCAGACCTAGCACTGCTTAATGAGGAGCTAAAGAAGGCTTGCTCTGAGTTTGAGCAATTGGGCTCGACCATTGAAGGGTGCACTGATCTTAAGAGGAGACTTTTTGTTTATTCGCTTATGGAGAGGACTTTTTTATCGAGACCCAGAATTTTGTGTTTTTCGCAAATAACCCAGAACTTGTCAGTTATTGCTTACCTGAAGCAGGACTTACAGACCACAATTGATTCCACAAGTGTGCCTGATTTTGAACTCAGCTTGGACTCAGTTAGCCACCAGCCACCTGCTAAGCTAGCTCCTCTGTCAGCCAGCTCTCTGCCTGAACCTGTCATGGACTCATTGTCTGAGAAGCCCCCCAGACGCAAGCGGGGCTCTCGCAGACGTCATGCCCCCCAGCTGCCCAGCGTCCTTGAACCCCAGCTGCCCAGCGTCCTCGAACCCCAGCTGCCCAGCGCCGCAGAGGTTCTGCTGCCCAGCGCCGCGGAGGTTCTGCTGCCCAGCAACCCAGCCTTCGTCTCTCCTGTCCCGGTGGGACGGTCGCCTCCATTTCCTGTTCCGGTGGGGCCGTCGCCATCATCTCCTGTCCCGGTGGGACTGCCGCCACCATTTCCTGTTCCGGTGGGGCCGTCGCCATCATCTCCTGTCCCGGTGGGACCGCCGCCACCATTTCCTCTTCCGGTGGGGCCGTCGCCATCATCTCCTGTCCCGGTGGGACCGCCGCCACCACCTCCTCTTCCGGTGGGGGCCGTCGCCACCTTCTGTCCCGGTGGGACCGTCGCCACCATCTTCTCTTCCGGTGGAGCCGTCGCCATCATCTCCAGCCTCGGTGGGGTCGCCGCAGCCATATCCTGTTCCGGCTGGGTCACCGTCACCATCTCCTGTCCGGTTGGGCTGCAGCTATCATCTCTTCCGGCTGGGCCACAGCCATGTCCTGTTCAGATGGGGCCGCCGCAGCTATCTTCTGTTCCGGCTGGGCTGTCGCCATCATCCCCTGTTCTGGCTGGGTCATCGCCATCGTCTCCTGTCCTGGTTGGGCCGCAGCCTCCTCCTGTTCAGGCTGGGCCGCAGCCTCCTCCTGCTCCGGTGGGACAGTCGCCGCCTCCTCCTGCTCCAGTGGGACAGTTGCCGCCTCCTCCTGCTCCGGTTGGACCATCGGCGCCTTCCCCTGGTCTGGTGGGACTGTCTGCGCCTCCTCCTGGTCTGGTGAGATCATCAGTGACTCTTCCTGCTCCAGCTGGACCGTCGGCGCCTCCCCCTGGTCTGGTGGGACCGTCTGCGCCTCCTCCTGTTCTGGCCGGGTCCCAGCCTCCTCCTGTTCTGGTGAGATCATCAGTGACTCTTCCCACTCTGGGGGGGGCCGTCACCGCCGCAGCCACCTCCAGTTCCTGCTCTGGTTGGGCCATCCACGTCGCCGCCGCAGCCTCTTCCTGTTCCTCCTCTGGCTGGGCCCGTCTTCGCCGCTGCAGCTGCCTCCGGTCTCCCAGGCGTCTCTACATCGGCTGTTGGATGCTACATCATCGTCGCGCCGGCTTCAAGAGGGGACCCGCCTTCATCTTTGCCAGCGCCGCCGGCCTTCAGATGGAACCCGCCTTCGTCTTTGCCAGCGCCATTGGCCTCCTGCACGTCTTCCCCAGGGATCCCGCCTTCACCGCCGGCCTCCTGCACGTCTTCCCAAGGGGCTTCCCCTTCGCCGTCGGCCGCCACTGGGGTCCCGCCTTCGTCTTCGCCATGTCGCCGGCCTTCAGAGGGGTCCCGCCTTCGTCTTCGCCAGCGCCGCCGGCCCTCAGAGGGAACCCGCCTTCGTCTTCGCCCGCGCCGCCGACCTTCAGAGGGGTCCCGCCTTCGTCTTCGCCAGCGCCGCCGGCCTCCAGAGGGGTCCCGCCTTCGTCTTCGCCTGTGGCCTCCTGCTCGGCCCCCTGAGGGGTCTCGCCTTCGTCTTCGCCTGTGGCCTCCTGCTCGGCCCCCTGAGGGGTCTCGCCTTCGTCTTCGCTAGTGGCCTCCAGCTCGTCCTCCCGACGGGTCTCGCCTTCGTCTGTGGCCTCCTGCTCGTCCTCCCAACGGGTTCCGCCTTCACCTGTGGCCTCCTGCTCGTCCTCCCGACGGGTCTCGCCTTCGTCTGTGGCCTCCTGCTCGTCCTCCCAACGGGTTCCACCTTCACCTGTGGCCTCCTGCTCGTCCTCCCGACGGGTCCCCCGCCTTCGTCTTCGCCTGTGGCCTCCTGCTCGGCCCCCTGAGGGTCTCGCCTTCGTCCTTCGCCTGTGGGCTCCTGCTCGGCCCCCTGAGGGGTCCTCGCCTTCGTCTTCGCCTGTGGCGTCCTGCTCGGCCCCCTGAGGGGTCTCGCCATCGCCGCCGGCCTCCTGCTCGGCTCTGCTCCTCTGGGTGGACTTCAGGCCGTCCGCCTGAGGTTTCTGGTTCTGCCCCTGCCCTGCCTTCAGGCCGTCCGCCCCGAAGTCTCCGGCTCCGCCTCTGCCCTGCCTCAGGCCGTCCGCCTGAAGTCTCTGGCTCCGCCTCTGCCCTGCCTTCAGGCCGTCCGCCTGAAGTCTCCGGCTCCGCCTCTGCCCTGCCTCCAGGCCGCCCGCCTGAGGTCTCCGGCTCCGCCTCTGCCCTGCCTCCAGGCCGCCCGCCTGAGGTCTCCGGCTCCGCCTCTGCCCTGCCTCCAGGCCGCCCGCCTGAGGTCTCCGGCTCCGCCTCTGCCCTGGGGGCACTCCCAGGCCGCCCTCCTAGGTCTCCGGCTCCCCGCCTCTGCCCTGCCTTCCAGGGCCCCGCCCGCCTGAGGTCTCCGGCTCCGCCGTCTGCCACTGCTTCAGGCCTCAGCCGCCTGGAGGTCTCTGACTCTGTCCCTCTGCCCTGTCTTCAGCTCTCTGCCTGAGGCTTCAACCTGGCCCCTGCCCGCACCACGGTGAACAGACTTTTGGACCCATCACTGCTTTTGTTGTTGCCAGGTTGTGCACACCTTGAGCATAGTGACGCCTTTTGTTTTGTCCCTCCTCATCCAGACCCCCACCGCCCACCCATTTTCTTGTGGACCCCTTGAGACTTTGTTTTGGGACATGTTTTTTTTGGACGTCTGGGATCCGTCCCTTAAAGGGGGGGTACTGTTATGGTTTGGTTGGACATTTTCGTGGTCATTGTCCTGTTTTATTTTGTAGTATTGGTTTCCCTGTGTGTCCTTGTTGCTTTTACTTCCTGTCTTTGGTCCTTTTCTCCCGCCCTTTTGATTACTGATTTTGGTTCACCTGTTGTTGTCCACCCCACCTGTGTTTGATTACCTCCCTGTCTATTTAGTCCTTGTTTCTCGTTGTCTTTGTCAGTCGTCCGTGTTTGTTTTTGGTGTTTCTGTCTGCCAGCTGTGCCCCTGTGTGTTGCCCTTTCCGTTTGGATTTCCCTTGATTTTTCCTGTTGGATTTATTTTTTCTGTTTTTGGTGTTTTTTGGTTTTGGACATACTCCTGGCTCGTTTTCCATTTGATCCCTTTGTTCATGTGAAGCCGGTGATTTTTTGTTTACCTCTTGTTTTAGTATTAAAATTATCATTTGAACTCGCTCCAGTGCTGGCAGACTGCATTTGTGGGGTCGCACCACCTTTGTATTTTTTTTAGTGACTTTTCACCATAAACCCTAACAATGTACTTTTCTTCTTAAGAAAACAATCTAAATTTTATTGCATGTTGTAACACTAAAAACTTTAGACTCATCCCTCTTGAACAAAATTTCAGATTAGGAAAATGACTACCCTATTCAGTACTACCCTTGACAATGAATAAAGATTTCCATTGATTCGGAATACATTCTTGAATTATAGCTGCTGTGGCAGCAATGGTCAGGTCCGGCTACGGGCAATTTATAGGCAAAATTAGGGCAGTATCTGATCAACAAGCAGAGTGTAGAAGATGAAAAAAAGGTGTCATTCTAATGTCATTGTTACATCAGTTGAGCTTGAACCACAAATTTCTGGCTTTAAGAGAGACTCCTGCCCCTGCACTATCTCACTGAGCTAATTAGCAAGCCGACAGCTCTGTGGTATATATGTTTAAAACTTGTTCTAGAAGCTCATTATAAGGAATTCTACCAGCTGCAATGATTTATTAGCTATTGGCTATTGGATAGACTCTGCATATTGACTGATAGCTAAGCCAAATAAACAGTGAAAAGAGACAAGGGATAACAGGGAAAAGTGTTGATAAAGATTAGTTGTCTACTCTGTTAAAACTGCCTGGATCATAATTATTTTAACCATTAGTATTCCTCTAATCCATTAGCATAAGGAATAAGATGTTCCTTTATTTAGTTCCCCAGTGGGGAAATTTTAACGAATACAGTGGATGCCTGAACATAAGGCCTTTCACGTTAGAAATCCATCCCTGCCATAGCTGAGGCAACGAACGCACGACCATCTGAGGGTCGTGAACTGCGGTCCGTCTTTTATCTTCACTTGAGCCAATTGCGCAGTGACACTTTCATGTGTTGGCTTTCACAAATATGACTAAGCCAAGGATCAGGGTGCCAGGCAGCAAGCCATCCATCGCCATGGAAAAGCCAAATTTCAAAGTGAAAGTTCCAAAGCAGTAGCACATAGTTTGATTTGTTGTGAAATTTCAAAGTTTTTGAAAAATTAGGGAGGCTTGCTGCAGCGCCACCATCAGGACTATTGTCTTGTGGTTTTCCCAGTTGGGGACATCTGGCATGGGCTGGGGACCTTTGTGAAAAGGTTGGGTAATTTTCTCATATGGAATGTTGTACAAGCTGAGACTTGAACTCACAACCCTTCAAACACCAAGAACCAACCTCTAATCCTTCACTGAGCTATTGGTGCTAATGGAAACACCACTTGTAGCATTCACAAATTGACTAAGCCAGTCACCTGTGTGCAAGACAGCAGCTGTTAGCGTGTAAAGGCAGATTTCAAACGGCTGTCAAAATTCATTATGAGACAAAATCCCAAAATACACAAATTTGCATCTAGACATCATGGAGATGATATGCTCATTTAAGTGTTTAACAATGATTATTGGCTCCAAAAGAGTGAAAAACTGATGTTAAAAATGAACATTTTTGCATTGACGACTCCAAATTGTTCACTATGAGAGTGAATATTCAAAATGCTGTAAAAAATTTCAGTTTTTGAGATAAAATTCTGATATTTGGCAAACTTCATCAACCAAGACTCCAAAATTTTGTCAATTTTTGTATTTTTTTAATGAAACATTGAAAAATGTTATTTAGCAAGAATTTGCAAGTATAATTTATAATACCGAGCTTACATTCAAAGCATTTTGATGCACTGTAGGCTCAATTTTTCCATATATCAAACATCGGTGTGGATCGTTTGTGTAAGGACAGTCTGAAGATTGCTCTGTAGCAAGTTTGGTGTCAATTGAGTCAAAATTGTGGGAGGAGATAGGTTAAATATGTTTTAAAGTTTTTTGAAAAAAGTGATGGACTTCATAATTTGCAATCAGGTTTAAAGGTACAAAAGTTTCTTCAGTATTGGGGCTACATTTTGGTGAAAGTTGCAAACTGTAGCACATATGGTTTGATTATGTTATGAATTTTCAACAATATTGAACTTTAGAGCTTGCTGTCGCCCACCATCAGGACTAATGGCCTGTTTTTTTACTGGCAGGCTGAGGCAATCAGACCATAGGGAACTGGACCCTTGTGCAAAGTTTATGGTCATTTTTTAAGCATGGAAGTAGGATTTTCCTCGAAGAAAGAAGAAGAAGAAGAAGAAAGAAAGAAGAACATGCAGGATTACAAAAGGTCCCTGCAGCTAGGCTGCCGGCCCCTAATAACTTGATAATAATTGAGCAAACGTGTTTCATATCTAACATCACTATCAATTTTCATGAACACCATCGTAAATAGATTGGGCTGGCAGAAAACCTGGCAGTACTTCATACATGAAATCCTTCAATAGGAATCAAACCCGCTCTTAACTTTTTATATTATACAAACATTTTTATCCTCTTTTTTATATAACTTATTTAGAAAAATTGGCAGTTCTTTTACACAACTCCCAGATGAGCCACATAATCAATATGCTCTAAAAAACAAAAAAAAAATTCTGCTTGACAGAACAGGACCTCCCTGTAAAAAAGAGGAAGTTCTGCTGTCCATCGGTGCATTTAAAATTTCATCACAAAACAAAATCTCCTAAATTGAGCACTTTTATTTGAATATAAAATAACTCATCAAACCTTTCCACCCGAAAGCCATAACGTTCAATAGATATTTTTTCACTAACTTAATTCTAAAGGCTACATTGTTCTCTTTCCAATCTACCAACTGTAAACCCCCTCCTTATATTTACTTAGTAAAGGTTTTCCTATTAATTTTGCTCACTGTTGTTTCCCCATATAAATATAGTTTATCATTTTCATTCAGTCCTATTCAATACCCACAAAGGTAGTCTAAATTATAAAAAACA
This sequence comes from Lutjanus argentimaculatus, assembly GCA_034769285.1. Classification (NCBI taxonomy): domain Eukaryota; kingdom Metazoa; phylum Chordata; class Actinopteri; order Lutjaniformes; family Lutjanidae; genus Lutjanus; species Lutjanus argentimaculatus. Next base: position 487,409 of record JAWZSL010000100.1, on the reverse strand, counting down.
CCAACTTTCATCCCATTAAGCTTTATATCTCTCATCCTCCACAATTAGGCTGAATTCCTGTTTTCACCCTATGGCCCACCCCCGTTTGAGGGGCCCTACCCCTTCCGTTTTGGCGAGGTTCACAGTGAAGGGGTAGGGGTGTCCAATTCTCATTATGACAGAGGGGTAGGGGAAGTGGGAGGGCAATGTTACCCTCCAACGGAGATTTTCCCGAGGCACACTCCAAACGGAGGGGTACAAACAGATTTCGGTCGACAGAATGCCTTGCATAGCCGCAAGATGGCCTTCCGCAACTAAAGAAGTACACAAATGTTAAGTTATTTTCTCCATGATAAAGTTTTAAAATGTACGAAAAAACCCTTTATTGTCTATTTTAACGCTGTTTCAATGTGTAAGTGGTCCTTTTTCCTCGTAAGAATGCACCCCCCCAAAAAAAATATCGCTAGAGTCGAGGCTTCAGTTAACTGTTACCGTTACCAGGCCAGAATGCTACATGGTGCTCTGTGGGCAGCCCTGATAATCTACAGTGGTTAACGTTATGCAATAATAACTTCGCCAACCCTTCGCTGCTGTTATTCAGTACATTGATAGCGTTATGGGATACAACATGCAGGAATGTCAACAACAAATCGAAGTGACATAGCATTAGCCTGTAACTCCATTGAAGTTGTGTACGAAATGCGACAATCCGTTCTAATGTTGATATATGGAGTGTTTAAACCCAATGTAACGTTAATATCACTGGGTTTTTATATGAGAATCATAGATCATGGAGATCACAGTTATCTCCCCGGTGTGTTTATCAATGCAGGGACTCCAGAAGAGACCCGACGCCTCCATAAGATTCAGGGCTGAAAATGAGCAAGCTTATCTCAAAATCCAAAGCTGCTGCCAACAACTTTGGGAGTGAGTTTTTTTTTTTTAGCTTGCTTGACAGCATACATAATTATGTTGTTTTATTATTTTTATCTTGTGTTTTTTTCATAGTTTTGTACATTACTCCTCATATGTGTTATGAACAGGTACGTTGATCACGAGAGCTTGGTGCTTGAGGGTAAATCACCTCCAACAGCCAATCGAAAAAATGGAAAAATCTTAAAAAGAAATATAAGGTAAGCGAGAAGCACTTTGGGTTGAAATTTAAGTTTAGCGATGCCTAAACTGTAATCTTTTAAACTAATCTGTAATCTCTCAGATAGCGCTGGCAAAATGATGAACATTCATATTTATAAGTTTAACACTAGTTTTGTTTTTTGCAGGAGCTGAGACCTCTCAAGACGGGTACGGAACTGATTGCCGGGAACCACCAGCATCTACCTGGCAGTTTTTCCGAGGACATGCATGAGGTGCTGGGAGCCCAGGCCATAAGTCCATCGGGACCCCCACCCCATTTGTGGTAGCCCCTATGATGACCTGTCACACTGCTTATGGTAAAGATACAGCCCACATCATGTTATTGTTTTATTGATTACTGATCTATATTGTTGATTATAACCCAGCATACTTAAGAAATATAATTTTCTACGTAGTTTATGTATTGTAACATACATACATATGGCCATATGACCCTACTTCAGGAATATAATAACCTTCTCATATTGTTTTGTTCTTGGGAGATTGTCGAAGTCCACTCCTTCCACCATCAGCCACAGCTTCTTCCGAGGCAAGCCACATCTGTGCCCCTACCACTGCCGCAGCTACTTTGGACATGGCCCCCCAACCCCTTCACACCCCAAAAACAAAGAGGGAGCTAAACCACATCGTGGATTTTCTTTCTGCACAGGAGAGTGAGAAGGAGCAGAAGAGACACTAGGAAAGTGAGAAGAAAACAGAGCGTTTTTTAAAGCCTGTTTGAAAACTCATTGACAAAAATTTAACTGTTCTTTTGTGCAAAAATGGCCCCCTTATCACCTAGTTTTTTCCTGTGTATGTTTGCACTGTTTGATGTTTACATCTTAAAAGTTGCTCCCTCCAGACCCAATTTAAGAAATAATTTGCTGTGCTGCTCCCCGGTGTGTGTTGTATTCTAATGTCTACCATCAAAGGCACACTGGCTGTTTGTTTTATGTTTTTAATATAGTTCTTAAATGTTTTTAAGACAAGATGGCATAAATGCATCTGAATGTGATGGCATTTATCAATAAAGTGCAATATTGTTTTCTACTACATTGTTGTGAGCATTGAGAATAACACACCAGCTTAAACATTAACAACACCTGAAACAGATATTAGCATTAAAATAATTTATTTGGGAAAAAAAAAACTTGACCACAGGCCTGGATGTACATAACAAAAACTATATACAATAGTCCATTTATTCTGGATCAGTCAGATTTATCTGGTAAAAAAACGAAAAAACTTGACACACCCCTGAGGTAAGATTACAAAAAACTATATACAATTGTTCCATTTCTGGATCAGTCCAGATATCGAACACACATCCCTGAGGTAGCATAACAAAAAAACTATATACAATTGTCCATTTCTGGATCAGTCTCAGCACCCTCATGGGGCCTGCACATTGGCCTGAGAATCAGAAGCAGCCAGGTGGTCTCTTGTTTGCATTGCCAGACCTCTCATAGCCCTGCCAAGGGGTTTCCCGAGGAGGTTGGGGGTCTAGCATTATCCTGTGCAGCATCTTCAACTGGCTCCAGCACGTCCCCCATTGTCCAAGCAACACACATTGTGCAGAAAGGCACAGACGCAATAAACCTGAGGTGCAAATGTTTGGTTTTACCTTCCAAGGATTTGAAAATGTACCCCTCCACCTGTCATCATCATTTCCCAAAAGCCCTATTCGATTATGCCCTTTGGAATGATGATAAACTAAGCTCCCCTGTTATTGGGTCCATTAACACTGGCTCCTTGTACGGTGTCATCAGGCAGACTGGTGTGGTCCAAATCACGGAAAAGCCACCAATCTCCGTAGAAAATGTACCTGTGGGAGGGTACCAGTCTTGCTCAGGTAAAAAACTGCTTGCTGGTATCTTCATGACACGAGTGTCATAGAACTGACCCCGGGTAAACCAACACAGATGTCTAGGAATCTTTCACTGGAAACACTTACAATTTACCTTTACCTGTTGCTGTCCCATACAATTGTCACAGTTCTATTTCTCCAGTTTGGCTCCTATGTTCCTCTGGGCTCAGTAATTTTCCACTCTCCCTGCCTCTGCTCCACTCCACCACTCAGACCACACCCACCTAATCCCACCTTTCTCCTCCGCTCCCGTCTCTCCACCTTTGACGCCCAGCAGCTTCCATCTCCTCCGCCGTCTCCCTCCTCCTCTCCTCCACTTCAGGGCCACTGAGTCAACCCGTTTCATCCACCTTTCTCCCTCCTCTTTTCCACTACTACCCACCCCATCGCTGTCCTTTTGCCGATCGATCTCTTGTTCGCACATGCCCTTGCTTAATGTCCTTGTTTTTTTGCATCTATAGCAGTGAATTTCTGGGCATTCTCTTAAATATGTGTCCTGACTGCAGACAGAAGCCGGCATACTGTTAACTGCTGATCGTGCAGGAACTCTGAAGCATTCTAGACCGTAGCAGGACTCTGAAGTATTCCAGAACCCTTCTAAGGTCTCAAACTTGGTACCGAATGGTAAGTGGATGATCACAGTTTTCAGGCAACTTGACTTTCTAAAAATCTTGTTCCGTCATATATCTTCAGTGCCGGTCCATTTTCTACGTTCGGATCTCTGAGCACGGCTCCACTCTCCCCTCTACCTGAAATGCGTCATTTTCTCAATTATTTGCTTTCGGTGATATATAGTGGGTAAGTTCAGAAGGACACCACTCTTGTTGTCTTTAAACCACCTCAGACACAACCAATTCTTGAGTTTTCTTTATCTTGAAGACCATCCAGGCAGTCTTTCTTATCCCCCTCTGGTGCTCATTGTGGGAGCTCCCATCTTTTCTCAGACTTAGCCTGCAGCCCAGCAACATCGCCCACACGTCACGTCACAAACGCCTTAAGGTAGGTCAATCCATCGGGATTATGTCCGTTGCCTTCTATCTTTTAGACATTCACTACTAATTCTTTCTTCACTGTGGTTCTCACTCCTGACCTCTTTTGCTTTGTTTTCTGCTGGTTTGCTTGCTTTCCGCTGCCACGTGCTCTTTCCCGTCTCCGTTCTGGCCGCTTGCACCTTCAGCTGCTTTCCTTGCTCCTCTCCTCCACCATTCTCCTCTCATCCTTTCTGGACCTCCTCCCTCCACTTTCTCCATCCCACTCACCTCACCTACCAACCTAACCCTCCCTGCTCCCTCTGGTTGAGCCTTGGCTGGACACGAGTCCCACCGTGATGCACCTGCTGAGGGCCCATGATCCCACTTTCCAGTTTCTCTTGAACATTTCCATAGCTGTGTAACATTTTTCGGTTGGTCCATCCCATTTTTTTGTGTGGAATAAAAGCTATCCCCCTGACAGCAAAAGCTGCTGAGGTAACCTTTTAACTCTTTATCGTTTGCTTTTCTCCTTTTTCTGTTTCTCCCCTCTCCATCCTACTGTCTCTCTTCCGTCCTCGTCTACCATGCGCTGCTTCAGCATCACTGGAACCCGAAACACAGGGCGTGCTCAGGGTGGTGTGGCTGTATGCCGCTATTGGAACTCAGAACCGTGCTATTTTTATAAAAGGCATCGAGCGCGTAATCATGAAATGTTCCATTAATATGAGGTGATTTTGACAAAAGAACGCCAAAAAGCTTACAGCACCCTGGTATTCCTAGGCATCCCTATACCAAGTACTAACCAGAGCCCGACCCAGCTTGGCTTCCGAGATCAGACGAGATCGGGCGTCGCTCAGGGTGGTGTGGCCGTAAGCCGCTATGGAACACAGAACCGTGCTATTTTTAAAACTCCATCAGCGCTAACATGAAATGTCCAATTAATAATAGAGATGGTTGACAAAAGGAGACGCCGAAAAAAGTTTACAGCACCTGGTATTCCTAGGGCAGGTCACCTATCCAATACTTAACCAGCCCACGCTGCTATGGCTTCCGAGATCAGACGAGATCGGGCGTTGCTCAGGTGGTGTGGCCGTGAAGCCGCTATGGAACTCAGAACCGTGCTATTTTTAAATCTCCAATCAGCGCTATCATGAAATGTCCCATTAATATTGTGATTTTGAAAACAGGAGACCCAAAAAAGCTTACAGCAGCTGGTATTCCTGAGGCATCCAGCCTATCCAAGTACTAACCAGGCGCCCGACCCTGCTGTGCTTCACGAGATCAGACGAGATCGGCGTAGCTCAGGGTGGAGTGGCCGTAAGGCCGCTATGAACACAGAACCCGTGTAAATTTTTATAAAAGGCATCAATCAGCCGCTATCATGAAATGTCATTAATAAATGGTGATTTTTGTCAAAAGGAACGCCAAAAAGCTTACCAGGCACCTGGTATTCCTAGGCAGAGTTCACCAAGTTCCATTACCTAACCGAGGCCCACCCTTGCATGGCATTCGCGACTCAGACGAGATCGGCCGCGTGCTCAGGGTGGTGTGGCCGTAATCCGCTATGGAAACTCAGAAACCGTGCAATTTTTAAATCTCCATCAGCGCTATAGAAGAAATAGATCATTAGATATGTGATTTTTGGACAAAAGGAGGACGCCAAAATTGCTCACAATCACTGGTAGTTATACCAAGGCAGTCCACCTATCCAAGTACTAACCCACAGGCCCGCCCCTGCTTGGCTTCCGAGATCAGACGAGATCGGGGGCGTGCGCAGGGTGCGTGTGGCCGTAAGCCGCTAAGAACTCAGAACCCGGTGTCAAATTTAGTATAAAAGAAGGCATCAGCGCTACATGAAAAGTCATTTATATTGTGATTTTTGACAAAAGGAACGCCAAAAAGCTTACAGCAAACTGTAATCCTAGGCAGTCACCAATCCAAGACTAACCAGGGCCCGACCTGCTTGGCTTCCGAGATCAGACGGAGATCGGCGTGCTCAGTGGTGTGGCGTAAGCCGCTATGGAACATCAGAAACCGTGCTACTTTTTATAAAAAGAAGGCATCAGCGCTATCAAGAAATTTCATTAATATTGTGATTTTTACAAAAAGGAGACGCCAAAAATGCTTACAGACCTGGTATCCTAGGCAGTCACCATCCAAGTACTAACCAGGCCCGACCCATGCTTGGCTTCCCGAGATCAACGAGATCTGGCGTTCACAGGGTGGTGTGGCCGTAAGCCGCTATGGAACTCAGAAAGAACGTGCTATTTTTTATAAAAGCATCAGCGCTATCATGAAATGTCATTAATATTGGGGATTTTTTGGACAAAAGGAGACGCCTAAAAGCTTACAGCAACCTGGTATTCCTAAGGCAGTCCACCTAACCAAGTACCAACCAGGCCCGACCCTGCTTGGCTTCCGAGATCAACGAGATCGGGCGTGTAAGCTCAGGGGGTGTGGCCGTAATCCGCTATGGAATCAGAACGTGTCTATTTTTCTAAAAGGGCATCAGCGCTATCATGAAATGGACATTAAAATTGTGATTTTTGACAAAAAGGAGACGCCAAAAAGCTTACAGCAACCTGGTATTCCTAGGCATCACCTATCAATACTAACCAGGCCTGACCCTGCTTTGCTTCCTCCGAGAATCGGGGCGTGCATCAGGTGGTGTGGCCGTAAGCCGCTATGGAACTCCAGAACCGTGCTAGCTTTTTAATCTTCCATCAGCGCAAGCATGAAATGTCATTAATTATTGTGAATTTTGACAAAAGGAGACGCCAAAAAGATTAACAGCAACCTGTATTACCTAGGCAGTCACCTATCAAGTACTAACCAGGCCCGACCCTAGCTTGGCTTCCTCCTTCCGAGATCAGACGAGATCGGCGTGCTCAGTGTGGTGTGGCCATAAGCCCGCTATGGAACTCCAGAACCAGGCTATTTTTTAAATCTCCATCAGCGCTATCCTAAATCATGAAAATGTCATATATTATTGTGATTTTACAAAAGGAGACGCCAAAAGCTTACAGCAACCTGGTAGCCTAGGCAGTCACCAACCAAGTACTAACCAGCGGCCCGACCCCTGCATGGCTTCCGAGATCAGACGAGACTCGGCGCGTGCTCAGGTGGTGTGGCCCGTAAGCCTCTATGAACTCAGAAACGTGCTATTTTTATTAAAAGGCATCAGCGCTATCATGAAATGTCATAATATTGTGATTTTTTGACAAAATGAGACGCCAAAAAGCATACAGCACCTGGTATTCCTAGGCAGTCACCTAACCAAGTACTCCAACAGCCTACCCTGGCTTGTCTTCCGAGATCAGACGAGATCGAGCGTGCTCAGGGTGTGTGGCCGTAAGCCCTCTATGGAGCTCCGAAAACCGTGCTATTTTTAAAATCTCCATCTGCGTTATCATGAAAAGTCATTAATATTGTGATTTTTGACAAAAGAGGACGCCAAAAAAGCTTACAGCACCTGGGATTCCCAGCGTCTCCCCATCCAAGTTCCTATCGCAACAATGGTTGAGCGCTGTTGAGCAGAGTTGAAGCGCTCAAGCCCCGGCCAGATCACAGAGCCCCGCTGAGCAGGGAGCTTCCTCAATGGACCAATCAGCATCATGCCCGAGCCGCTCACTGTAAGAACGTCGTCATTACAGCCGTCCATTTCGCAAAAGGTAAGCCCTAATCGGCTTCAGCGTACAATAAACTATATTGGAGCTGGTTTATGATGAATGAAAAGATTATCTGAAAATCGCCAACTTTCTGCGTCAGAAATGTCATTGTTTTATTATTTAATATACGCGAATTAGCATGTTTGTTATTGACAAACGTAGGCAATTGACAACCTGCCAGTAGTTTCAACCTTCCCAGTAGTTTTACATCTTAATTGTTGCGAATTTAATGCACATCCCCTGTCACTTTTATTCATCATAGACATCATTTTACCCTAATTCTATAACCTATTTAATTGTGAAATTCGTGATTGGTTAATCAAATATTATCTTAATACCGTGAATCAGAATCCAGTTAAACTAGTAACTAATCCGTCTACTATTAAAAACATGAGCTAGCTAGGTATCTAAAACAGGACAAAATATACTAATTTTTGTCATAGCTTTATTGGAAAACGAATTAATTAAATATTTGTTATGTTGTTACAGTTAAACATGGAGAAGAATGAGACAAGAGTGGGCAGTGTGTGCAACAAGACATTTCAATGAGAAGTCTAACCTGAACAAGGCACATGAAGCTTCCATGGTCCAAAAGGAGAATGAGTGTGATGTGTGTGGTAGAAGCTTCACCTTTCAGTCAACATTGAACTCCCACCTGAAGCAGGCACCTGTAGTCCACCAACATTCCTTTGTATAAAGGCCCCGGGAGAGGCCAAGCCCCTGTGGTTTCAGAATGCAGCTAAGACTTGGCAAAGGCCCCCAGCAGAGCAGTAGAGCCCTATATGGCTGGGATCCTGAAAAGGCCGAAGGCTGCTGCCAAGAAATCTGGAGGGTAAATGTGGGAAAGGCAGTTAGTCTTCACAGTCGGCAAGTTACGCTGGACAGTCATGTCAGATGGCTACTTGAAAATTAATGTCGGCTGGACTGTATGTTGCTGTCTGAATTTTGCCAGAAGGGTGAGAAGAAATAGAAGCTTCTTAAGTGGGCAAAAGGACCGAATGCTGGAGTTTGTTAACGAGTTCCCTTCTGTCACGTGTCATCTTGACAAGAGGTTGGGAGGTAAGAATAACTGGGTTATTTCTCCTTTACCATAAAATTACATTACAAACTGTTTTTGTTTGATGGACAGGATAAATTTAGCACCCTTCAATAGCAAACAGACGCTTTAGACATAGAAAGAACTCATGGAAGATATGATATAATACAGCTTGTATTTTATTTTCTGCAGAAACAAAAACGGATTCAAAAAAAGAGAAAGGTGCTGTATCTGATCTGCCGTATTCCGAGTTCCAACAGAGCCTGGCAATGCAAGTGGATGCTAAACTGTTGGCTGCTGCTGGTAAAATTATCTTTGATTATGCATATTTTTATGCAGTAATTTTGGTCCCTGAGACATATTACATTACATGCACTGTATATGCAACCACTAAACAATGGAATGTAAGATGTACTCTGAGATTATGAAAAGCTTCTTAAGACACTACACAGCCATCTCTAATCTGAGAAAATGATTGTGTTTTTTGTGAAATTCATTACTCATATCAACCATGAAGTTAATACATTTTTGTGCCATTTCTTCTACAGCAACAAGTCCTTGACGAGTCCTGCGGTGCCGGTCTCCCACACAGCTTGCCACCTGGAAGCAGCTCGCTCCAGCTGAGACTCAGGACTCTGCCAACGGGACCCAGCTCCTCTCAGGGAAGACCTTCACACCCACAGCAAAGACCTCTGCAGCAGAATCCAGGGGCATCGGTGTTGGAGGGTTGGCAGAAATACTGGGAGCGTCCACCTGCATCTGCCCAAGCCCTTTGTATAGCCCTCCTAACATCAGGTGGCTAAAATCGATGATAGGTTATGGTCCCCCTCTTTGATGGCTCAATCCAAGTCCAAGAACACAAAAGGTGAGATAGTGGGAGAGGAAGCTCTTGAAGGAGAGATGGAATTCCACCCCCTTCATTCCTGTGGTCTGTCAGGGAGCAGTGCCCAACACGAAGTCCCCCTTTTTTAACACCTCTGTATTCTTTTCTGGCGGCCAGTTGGTGTGGATGAAAGCCAAGATCTGGCTGCCCCCCCAGACACCAACTGCCCTGCATCTCCAGGGGAATACCTGGAGAAGGAAAGGCTATGGCAGTTACGCTCGGCAAGTGTGGTGGGGTGGTGTGGGGACGTGCAATTACACCCCTGTTTACAGAGAAACTGAAAAGTTCTCATTGGTGAAAAGATGAGGCAGGCGGTGAGCAATGACACACTGTGAATAGTGATGACAGTGATGAGTGAAGGAGGATGAATCCACATCACATGCAGCAGTACATGTGGCCTGGCACAAACAGTCCCAAAAATCCTGATGAACCTAGCCCCAGCCATCAGAATCATGTTTTCTTGCCATTCTGTGTGGGAAAGTGTGCCATTGACAGAGGTGTCGTCACCCTGCTGAGTGACCGACTCAATGCAGTGTCAATGAATAAGGTACAGAGACTCGCGGCAGCAGGGCCATGATGAGTGTATGTCCAGCGGCGTGACCTTTACACCAGACTCTCCTGTACGAGGCCGCACACAGCTGGATCATCATCATCTCAGAAGTGGCATCCTGTCCTGTGTGAAAGCTCCTGGTAGCTTACACCCCTCCCGTACCCCAGTCCTCCCCCTTCCAACTGCCCGTGTGCTGAGGCGTGCCACACATGATCATAGGAATGGAAAGGTGCCTCTATGTACAGAGCCGCCATCCTCAGTGTGAGCTGGGAGAAATCCTCTGCATGATGGTACAAAAAAGTATGTATTCCTGTTATGCTAATGAAGCTCAGATTCTTATAATCAAGATCGAGGTGAGAATACTTTGTAATTCATAGACCATGACGTGGGAACAGACTGGACAAATTTGTTAAGAAACACTAAGATATGAATGTTCTGCTATCTTATTTTAGGTCGAACTCAAGAAGATATATGGTGTGGCCAGGGCACCATGCAGTACGTCAACCATTGATTCTCATTCTCCAATGAATGGGGCCAGTTCTTGATGACAGCGGGTGTTGGCAACTGAGTTCTGGAGGGAGCTACAGGCTTATGGCGAGCGTTCTGAATTGGCCCGGTTCCAACGTGCGAACACTCCTCTGCACCAAAGGCCATATATGCAGACAACAACTGTTTGTCTGTAAGTTAATAATAATTCCATATAACTGATAATGAAAACCAACAATTCAACTGATAAGATGAAACAGTTAACATTAAATGACAACCTTTTTTACAAGGAACACACACTGTAATAAAAACTTGATATCATTTTCAGTGACAGTGGTTCATCCTTCCTGAGACTCTGTTCAGAGACTGGTTGGAGAAGGGTACTGTGGTCAGACTGGACATCCTACCACTAGCTTGCACCGCTGGGATACAGTTGTGATCAAACAGAAAGCCAAGTGCCAAGTAATGGAAGCATTCATGAGTGGAGCCTTGGCAGGTTGCAGTGCAGGCCTACAAACAAGGACGACATGATGCTCTTAGTCCAGGCTGTCAAGGAGTGGCAACCAAGAGTTGTACGCCAGATATTCGGATGAGGAAATGATGTCCTTTCCTCAAGCCTCATCAGATCAGGGCTTATGTCCAGGCGCAATACCCGTGGTGATGACGTAAGTGTACAATTAAATCCACTTATTAATTTTCATGAATTAGAAGCATCACACTACAAGATGAGCCGTAATATCTATGTTAAATATGTACCGGAGACAGCAATCAGTGATTGAGTCCATCAATTGCCGTGTTCAAGGAACCAGCAGCCTTGATATGATGCATATCCACCCTGTTTCAAGTCGACAGAGGCAGTTGATGCTCACTGGGCAACGCAAACAAACATCTAACTTGTATGCAGGTGGGTCAATGTCTTTGTTAATTCACTATTTAAAAAGACTAATCATGTGTCATTGTAAAACCATCTAAACAATGGACAATATTTCATGTGGACACCATAATAAACAAGAAACTTGATATTTGTTGTGTGTTTACAGGAAATCCCCTCCCCTGTCATACAGCTGTAACGTCAGTGGTGAAGGTGGTGGTGCTGCATGGTGTACGGTCTGAACAAGTACAGGTGCCCCCCCCGGCGAGCCAGTAACTCCTTGGAGGGGTGCAACGCACACCTTACAAAGCATTCCGTCTCAGAATGTGGTATTATGCCATCCAAAGTAAGTATTAAAAAAATGACACTTTCAATAGAGCAAAATTTCTATCAATAATGCATTTTATTTAACGTAATTCTCTGACAAAAACACACCTTTTTAAAATTGCTTTTAAGTTTTAGCCCAGTCTATAATGTTTTTTTAGTGTACTGTTTCATACTGTTTTGCTTGATTTCTTGTTGTTGTATTGTTTTTGTTTATTCTTTTTGATGTAACAGTGTCTTGAGTATTTTAGAAAAGCCTATTTAAATAAATTGTAATTAAGTATTATTATTGTTTATGTCAAAGCTTTAAACAACTCATGTGGTCCCTAAGCATATGCGAAAACACATAAATTGGTCTTGTGTTTTCAGGTAAAATCTGGTTGCGTTTTTGCTGTGGGCTGGTGAACAATCGGATGAGTCACTTCGGGTTGCTGTGGTCAGGGTCGGCAGACATCATGCATGGTGCCCGGCAGATCCAGCGCATGAATCAGCAGGCTGAGGGTGCTCATCGTCAGAAGATCATCCTGGAGCCAAAACTTCGCCACTTCCTATGCCCTACCCTGATCAATACAGGGACCCAGAGGAGGAGGAGCTCCTTGGTGTGGAGTATGCCATGTGCCAGTTCAAAACGAGCTTCACTGCCAGGGATTTACTATGCCCAAGAGGTAATAGCAAAAATTATCCCTTTATTCATCATTGCATATATCTAGCAAAAACAGTAAACATATATATACGATATAGGGCTCGGGAAGTGAGCAGGGTGTTCTGTTTTTGCTTGGATTCCTTGCTGTGAGGCTGGCTTACAACATGGCATGAGAGAAGCAGAGAAAACAGTGGTTTGTTTATTGGCCTCATTTTCATAACATGGAGCAATTAATTGTCGATAAAAATGGGAAGTTGTCACACAGGCGCTCTCCCCTCTACACTGTGGATGGCACGAAAATGGTGTCTGTGGTGAAGTTAAGCGGTAAGAAAGACCTTTCAGCATTTTGTATGGGATACAATGTAAAGCTGGCAGCGTGGCAATCACAAACTGGCGGCGATTTAGTGAAACACCCGCCCCACATCCCCAAGCTTTTTAAAGATAAATTTAATATAATATGAAACACAGAAAACCTTCGCAATTATATATGGCAAATCTGTGTATGCATGAATCTACAAGTGCTACAAACTGGCCAGACACTTTATGATTCCACAATTACATTCAATTTTCAGTTTGAAGGAAGAGCAGGCTTGTAACGAAAGAGGAGTTGGCTGACCAAAGCTAGGAGGAGATGGCAGATGAGGTGTCGACATGCGTGCAGAGGAGGATCCTCTTGAAGTCCATCTGTAGGAAACATGCTATCCTCACAGACAAGCGAACAGGTGGGAGGAGGAGGATCGTCCCGCTCTGCAGGACGTGCTGATGACCCGGAGGACATCTGCAAGCTGCCAGGAATAGAGGAAGTGGAGGGCGATAGCCTTAACTGATGCTTGATTCTGGCAGACAACAGTCACTCCCTACCTTGTGCCAGCTGACCTCATGCAGAAGAAAATTGTCACTGCCTGCCAGTTTTGTCTCCAGGAGCATGACAAGACTGCTGCCAACTTGTCAAGAGGATGAGTCCACGGTGGGTCTACACCCTGTTTTGTGCTGATTTCTTGGGGCTGACACTCCAGAGACCAGAGCTAGCCCAGAAGACAAAGTTTTGGGATGGATGAGGTATCCTCAGCAGCACAGGTGGACCGAAGATAGTCGTCTGTTGTACCTTGTCCATCAAGATGCTCAAAAAATCGGCGCACCAACCAATGAACTGTCACTCGCCCCAATAAAATAACAACTTCCATAAAGGGGCAGTACAAAAAGGATTGTTGACAGAGTTAGAGACGACCCCATCCTCTGCCCTCCTCCTTCCATTCCTCTGCCCAATCTGAAATGCCAAAGGCCAACTACAAAGGGCTACAGTAACACCGACAGCAAAAGCCTCACAGACAGTACTTTCAAACGACAAATGCCACCACTCCAACTCTTCCAACATCCCTACCACCACCAGATCGACCCTCATGTGCAGTACCAAGAACGTTCATCACGTTGCGGTAAAAGGCGTGGTGAGAAGCGGAGGTAAGTTTAATTTCACCTGCCTAAAAAGGTGGAAATTTACAGCACTTTTGTAGTGGGCGTGGACCTAAATCATAGCTGACACTCATCATCACATGAATGTTTTATATTTGCAGGTTAATGGGAATGAAACCGGGAAGCTGGTGGAACCCGGCCAATATAGTCGGCCTAAGCCTGCTTCGAGCCAACTCTCATTGAGCTTTCAGAGTGCCCCAGCAGCAACCCATACTCCTGGTGGTTCCTCACAAGAAACCACAGGACTCCCCCCCACACCCTCTATGCCTGCATCACAGGCCATCTGCAGTGAGGGTAGCGCCTCGTTTTCATTACCTGTAGCCACCACCCCCCTGCACAGCCATCCAACCGAGCATAGACACACAAAATCACTGAAGCCATGTGGACCTGCCAAGTACTCGATGTGGTGGGCAGCGAAAGAGGTACACAACACCCCTCCACAGACAAAGCTGCAGGAAGCAGCCAGAAAATTTTCACCAACTGCCCGTGCAACTAGGATATCAACCACTTCTGTTTTGACGGTGTATGTGTATGATAGTTTTTGAAGCCACTGTCACAATCAAAAATGTGGTTGATGAGGAATTAACAAAGGGAAAGTCAATTAGAAAGCCAACACTGGAGCGATCCCACCCTAATGCACACACAAAACAATTAATTGTTCGAGCCGTTACATTGTACTAATACTGTAATATAATATAAAATAATGTATATAATATAGATATAAGCGGGGGCGCTGCTCTTACGTGGCGCTGTCTTCTTCTGTTGTGTCTGAACTAACTGATATGATATAATGTAATGGTAATAAAAAAAAATAATAAATAATAATAATATTTTCATATTATATTATAATCATAATTTTTCTTGCACTATTGCTATATCATTGGTTGAGAATATGTACAGTCAGGTCCATATATATTTGGACACTGATGCAAGTTTGTTATTTAAGCTGCTATACCAAAACATATTCATGATTACAGTTATATAATCAAAATAAGGACTTAAAGTGCAGACTCTCTGCTTTATTTGAGAAGGGATTAGGTATTACAGCTCTTAAATGATGAAACCCGCCCTCTTTTTTCAAGGGACCAAAAGTAATTGGACAAATAACTCAAAAGCAAACTCATGGGCTGCATGGGCTATTCCCTTGTTAATCTGTGTAGAACACAGCCCTTGCTCACCAAGCCAGGACAGGCCCTCCCCCGAACAAGGGATCTCCAATACTGAAGTATTTATGACTTTTAGGTAAACAACAACCTGAACAGGTCATTTGGCCCATTCCCTTAAAGCGTTAAGAGAAGAAAACCCGCCAGGATGCTCACCCCTGCCACCAGGTGTCCTGATTCCACATCACACTGACACGGGAAGCCGTTGGTCAAGACACTTACGAACCTTTGATATTCTACAACATAGTCCCTAAACAACCACTTCACGGTTAATAACCAAGCCCTGCTAAGAAGAAAGCTTCTTTTGTGTTTAAAGACACAGAAGTTGTTCTAAAGGACAGAATACCTTCTTCCAATAACAACACTTTCTTCCTTCCATTCCTCTATCTTCTTATCTTACATTTACAATCTTCTAGCTGATATAACAAACAAAGAATCCCCCTTGTTCTGCTCCATCCTGCACTCCAAACCCTGTTCCCTCCTGATAAGACGCCAGATGGGGTTAGTAAATCTCAATTCCTTTGTAAGACTGATTTCTGTGTTAACAAAACTAAACTCAAAACTTCTCCTGAAAGTGAAAATGAACATTTTAATCAAAGCTTTGTGTACTGAATCCTTTTCCAGAACTCATTTCTGAAATAGTTTTATACAAAAACGCTCATTTTCTGTTATGTTATAGTTTAAGAAGCTAGTTACAATTTCCATGCATTTAATCACAAAATGCTACATGGAGTCACATAGCCATCTTTTGCGACGTTAACGAAGTACTTGCAGGAATCTTATAATTATCATTTGAAGTAGAATGTGTTTAAATTGATTAAATCAACATGTTTTTTTCCACATATGGTTATCTTCTCTTTTTTGCACGTCCTTTGTTACAGAAACTTAGGATAGTTTTGTAGCGTTTTCATAAGAAACGTTATCACACCCTGTTAAATGTAACATATTAAACCTGTTTAATATGTTTTGATGAAACCGATTTTTGAACATAATAAGAAAAGTATGTGTCATCGCGCATAATATTTAAAACCATATAAACCACGTTAAAATTCGATTAATTCGCTCCCGAATGAAAAATAAATCAAAGTTCTAAGGTGAAGAGGCCCCGCCTGCCAGAAACAACGCCCACTCAAATAACGTCTGAAAAGACTATTGATTCTTGACCTTGCGTCATCTTTAACTTCAAATCGTTTTTTCACTTCATCTCCTTCACTTACATCGCTTTCCTCTCCTATACCTTCACTTCTTCTTTTCACACTTAGTAACTTTTTTAAGTATTTTCCTTTTAACGGAACTCAGTAGCGTTTTTCAGACATGCTTTCCCAATTGAATTTGAATATTGCTTTTTGCAGCTATATTTATACGTTTTGCATTCATGCATGGCTTCCAGTGGCACTGGGTCACAATGTTTATTGTTGATGTGACAGAAGACAGAAGCAGCCGGATGAATCTGAAGTGTATAGGGATATACTTTCAGCTCAGATTCAGCCAAATGCAAGAAAGTTGATTGGACAACGCGCTTCACAGACAGATGACTTGACGCCAAAACATACTGCTAAAGCAAACCCCAGATTCTTTTAAGGCAAAGCAGTGAAATATTCTGCAACGGCACCGAGTCAACAACCAGATCTCAACCCCAAACGAGCATGCTTTTCATCCCCACTTGCATAAGACAAAAAATAAGCAGAAAGACCCACAAACAAGCAACAACTGAAGACATAGCTGCAGTAAATGCCTGGCAAAGCATCACAAAGGAATGAAACCCAGCATTTTTGGTGATGTCCATGGTTCCAGACTTCAGTGCAGTCTTGACAGCAAGAATTCTTAAACAAAGTATTTAGAAAATGGTAACATTTTATTTATGGTAATGTTAAGCTGGTCCCAATTACTTTTGAGCCCCCTGAAATGAGGAGACTTGTTGTAAGAAAAATGGAATGCAATATCCTAAACGTTTCATAGGATATTTTTGTCAACCCCTCGAATTAAACCTGGAAATTCTGCACTTCAAGTTGCGGGGATCTCAGTTGTTTTCATTTCCAAATCCATGTGGGTGGCATGCAGAGCCCAAATCATGAAAACTGTGTCACTGTCCAAATATTTCTGGGCCTTAACTGTATGTCATTTTGTTTTTACATTGTGAATGTTCCTTGAAACTTCCTCTGCATTCTATTATTATTCCCTATCTATTCATTCCTACATATTCCCTATTGTCCTTATTGTGTGTACCTTTGTTTTTGTTTTTTATATGTCCAGCATGCGAGCTGCTGAAACCAATTTTCCCCTGGTGGGATAAATAAAGTTGTCTGTATCACAGACCAACCACTCCTTATCTATCTGACTTCTAATGCAAAAAACCCTGTTACTGCAATAATAAAAATTCATTGTTTGTTCACTTATTTGCTGTTGTTTGCATATCTGTATTGTTGATGTATGCGCAAGTTTTTCACTTTCACTTTTATAAAGCCCCTCATAACCCCAGATAACATAGGCCTTATGATACCTAATATGTATACAGGTAAATAGGAAAGAAAATCTAAGTTCACATATATAACATAATTGATTCTTTTAGCCTATTCACCTGTAAATCATGTCAAATGGGGTTCAAAATTATTTCTCTATTTTGAGAGATTTAATTTAAAGATTAAATTCAGCAACCTTCAATAGGCATACCCCTACAAATTTGTAATAACCAAAATATTCCACTAAGCGGCAGGAAAATTCCTTCACATCCCAGGATAGGGACGTTGGGGGGTCAAGGGAACCATTCCCCAAGGCAGTCCCACCATATCCAAGTCACTAACCAGGCCTGACCTCCGCTTGGCTTTCGAGATACAGACGAGATCGGGGCGTGGGCTCAGGGTGTGTGTTATAAGTCACAAAGGAGGCTCAGGAACCCCCAAGTCACTCTGGCTGAAATGTCATGAAAGACACATTGTATTCTTACCTCTTATTGAAAACCAAGTCCATGCCCAGTCCAACTGGATATTGGGAAACTGTGTGTGTCCTGAGTGTTTCTAAAGGCGCCGTCTTATTGGTCCTAGCCATGCGTTCTAGAATGTTGACGGCATCATCAAAGGGACATCTCAATGGAATTTTGTGATGTGTCATAGTGACAGACACGCGTGTGCACACACTCACAACGCACACAACATGCCAACCTACCAAAAGTGGACTATGAAGTAACACTGACCAAGAGTGGACCTTAATTATGTGGGCATTTGATAAAACAAAAAATAGATTTAGTACATTAACGTTTAAAGCTCTTTTACCAAAATCTTACTTGCAAATGTGCTTTTTAAAAAATTTAAAATAATTTGCCAAGAGGGGAATTGCATTCCTTGAGTGATGTCTTACCTACCTCCATACACTACAGTGTGAACTGTTTGTACATATTTTTTTTTCAACCAGTTGAGTGCTTGATTACTGATAAAGACATTTTTTTTGTTCCATTCAAAAATGCATTATTTAACTTTAATATTATATATTTACACTTTCGTGTAATCCAGATATGAAAAAAATCATGGAAAGATTTCTGAAATTTTCCTAATTTCAAACATCTCTTGGGGGTAAACTGAATTTTCTTCTGTGTTAAATTGTTGGTCACACACAAAATACTGTTACTTATTGTAAGGTCACTAATATAATAGGATTTAAGGTTTACATAATTTACATATTACAAAATAAATCAGTATAAAACTGTTATTCCAACATAAGCTTTTATAATATCATGGGCAACAGCTTTTATAACTACATTATTTTTTTTTTCATCAATTTTCACTGGTGACACTCTGTTTCTCAATACAGAGTTCACTTTACATTTACTTCTTCATTTAGTCACACGACAACCAGAGGTGAAAAATGAATACAATCCATTTTTGTAAATTACATACTATACAACTTTAACAATAATATTTTTCTTTCAAAACCTCACATAACTAACAAAATAAATAAAAATGCATAAACCGCCTAATTGGGACACTGAGTAGCGTATTTTCATTCTTTGATAAAAGTCTTGTGTCAGGTGAGGAAAAGTATGGTGTTCAGCTCTCCTGAATGATTTTCTTGCAGCTTGTTGTTTGGATGTTCGTCAGCTTGAGTTTAGCTGCTCGCTTCAAATATCAAAATGGTAGCATCAGTTTTATTAGTGGAGTGGAAGAGCTGGGAGGGAGCACATTATTCCTATGTTTCTCAATAAAGCTCAACTGAATTTGGAAATTACATAATCCCAGTGCTAAAATTTCATGTTTTCATGAGCTGTTATAAAGAAGGGCCTCAGAGTCTGGAACCTTGCCTTAACCACACATGCCATGGATGAGTAAATGTGTTTTTGTTTTGTTTTTTTTGTATTGTTTGTTTGTGTTTTGTTTTTGGTTTTGCTAACTCATGTAACCGGTGTGTCATGCCTGGTGTTCTTTTTTGGGGGGGCAAATTGTGTTCTTAGCTTCCTAAAATGAAGAGGTCTTTATCTCTCAGTTCAATTATGGTGCTCCCTCTGGTAAAAAAATAGTATAAAAATTCTAGCTGCTGTGCAGCAATGGTCGGGGCCCACGGAGCTAATTTTAGGCAAAATTAAAGGCAATTCTGAGCAACAAGCCGAATAGTGTAGGAAGAAGAAAAAAAAGGTGGCATTCTAATGTGGACATTTTACAATCAAAACACAACAACGAGAAAAATTATCAAAAGTTGAGGCCATGAACTCCAATTTCTGGCACAGAGAGACCTCTGCATAGTTGACTGATAGCTAAGCCAAATAAAACAGGGAAAAAAGAGACAAAGGGAAACGTGTTGATAAAGAGTAATTTGTCTCTTCTCAAAACTCCCTGAATCATAATTATTTTAATCTTGGGTAGTCTCTAATCCACAAAGCATGATACCAGAACATAAGGTTTTCATATTTGAAAGTCCTCCTGCCGTAGCTGGGCTTCGATACTCACGACTTCTATTCTGTCACTGAAGTCCATCTTTTATCTCAACTGGCTAATTTAACAAGAGACAATTTATGTGTGGTCTTCACAAATTGACTAAGCCAAGGATCAGGGTCCAGGCAGCAGCCATCCCATGCCATGGAGAAGAAGCAAATTTCAATGTGAAAGTTCCAAAGCTGTAGCACGTATGTTGAATTTTTGTTATGAATATTCAAAAGTTTTGGAAATTAAGAGGCTTGCTGTTACGCGCCACCGATCAGACTCATGTCTTTGTGTTTCCAGTTGAGGCCATCTGGCATGGGACAAGGACCTTTGTAAGAAGTTGGGTAGAATTTCTCATAATGGGAAATGTTGTAACGAAGCTGAGGCTTGGAACTCACAACCATTCAACACCAAGAACCATCCTTTCATCTCACTGAGCTAATTGGCAAATGGATAACCCCAACTTGTAGCTTTCACAAATTGGACTAAGCCAGTCAACCTGTGTGCAAGACAGCAGCTGTTGAGCGTGAAAAGGCATATTTACAAATGGCTGTCAAAAATTCAGTTATTTGAGACAAAAATCCCAAAATACACAAATTGCATCTAGACAGCATAGAGATGTTGGTCATTAGTTTTTAACAATGATTTATTGGCTCCAAAAGTGAAAAACTGATGTTTAAAAATGACATTTTTGCATTGACTCCAATTGTTCACATGAGAGTGAAATTCAAAATGCTGTAAAAAATTCAGTTTTTGAGATAAAATTCTGATATTTGGCAAACTTCATCAACCATGACTCCAGAATTTTGTCATTTTTTTTAATGAACATTGAAAATGCATTTAGCAAGAATTTGCAAGTATATGTTTATAATACCGTTTACACTGTAGGCTCAATTTTTGATAAATCAAAAATCTGTGTGGATCGTTTGTGTAGGACAGTCTGAAGATGCTCTGTAGCAAGTTTGGTGTCAATTGAGCAAAAATTGTGGGAGGAGATAGGTTTAATAAGTTTTACAGTTTTTGAAAAAAACAAAGTGATGGACTTAATAATTTGCAATAGGTTTAAATGTACAAAAGTTTCTTCAGTAGTGGGGCTACATTTTGGTGAAAGTTGCAAATCTGTAGCACATATGGTTGATTTGTTATGAATTTTCAAAATTTTGAACTTTAGAGGCTTGCTGTAGCGCCACCATCAGGACTATTGGCCTGTTTTTTGCAGCTGAGGCAATCTGACATGGGACTGGACCTTGTGCAAAGTTTGGTCATTTTTTATGCATGGGAAGTAGGATTTCCTCGGAAGAAGAAGAAGAAGAAGAAGAAAGAAAGAAGAACATGCAGAATTACAATAGGGTCCTGGCAGCTTAGGCTGCCTGGCCCCTAATAACTTGATAATATTGAGCAACTGTTTCATATCTAACATCACTATCAATTTCATGAACACTATCGTAAATAGATTGGGCTGGCAGAAAACCTGGCAGTACTTCATACATGATATCCTTCAATTGAATCAAACCCACTCTTAACATTTTTATATTATACAACATTTTATCCTCTTTTTTTATATACTTATTTAGAAAAATTGGCAGTTCTTTTATCACACTCACAGAATGAGCCACATAATCAGTATGCTCTAAAAAAAAAAAAAAAATTCTGCTTGAGCAGACAGGACCTCCCTGTAAAAAAGAGGAAGCTCTGCTGTCATCGGTGCTTTCAATTTCATCAACAAAACAAAATCTCCTATATTGAGCACTTTATTTATAAAATAACTCATCAAACCTTTCCACCCGTAAGCCATATCGTCATATAGATATTTTTTCACTAACTTAATTCTAAAGGCACATTTTTCTCTTTCCATATCTACCAACTGTAAACCCCCTCCTTATATTTACTTAGTAAGGTTTTCCTATTAATTTTGCTCACTGTTGTTTCCCATATAAATATAGTTATCATTTCATTCAGTCTATTCAATACCCACAAGGGTAAGTCTAAGATTATTTAAAACCACCACTTTCCCATTAAGCTTTAAATCTCTCATCCTCCACCAATTAAGGCTGAATCCTGTTTCACCCCTTGGCCCTCCCCCTTGGCCCTACCCCTCCGTTTTGCGCGTTCATGTGGAGGGGTAGGGGTGTCCCAATTCTCATTATGACAGAGGGGTAGGGGGAAGTGGTAGGGCTATGTACCCCTCCAAACGGAGATTTTCCCGAGGCACACTCCAAACGGAGGGGTACAACAGATTTCCCAGAATGCCTTGCAAGACCGGCAAGATGGCTGCTTCCGCAACTAAAGAAGTTCACAAATGTAAGTAATTTTCTCCATGAATAAAGTTTTAAAATGTACGAAAAACCCTTTATTGTCTATTTTAACGTTGTTTTCAATGTGTAGTGGTCATTTTCCTCGTAAAATGCACCCCCCAAAAAAAATCGCTAGTAGTCGAGGCTTCAGTTACATGGTTACCGTTACCAGGGCTGAATGCTACTAGTGGTGCTCTGTGGGCAGCCCTGATAATCTACAGTGGTAACGTTATCAATAATAACTTCGGCAACCTCGCTGCTGGTATTCAGTTACATTGATAGCGTTATGGGATACAACATGCAGGAATGTCATACACAAATCGAATGTGACATTAGCATTAGCCTGTAACTCCATTGAAGTTGTGTACGAATTGCGACAATCCGTGCTAACGTGTTATATGGATGTTGTAACCCAAGTAACGTTAATATCACTGGTTTATATGAGATCAGAGATCATGAGATCACAGTTATCCCGGTGTGTTATCTATGCAGGGACTCCAGAAGAGACCCGACGCCTCATAAGATTCAGGGCTGAAAATGAGCAGCGTTTTCTCAAATCCAAAGCTGCTGCCAAACAACTTTGGGAGTGAGTTTTTTTTTTTTAGCTTGCTTGACAGCATACATAATTATGTTGTTTTATTTTTTTTTCTTGTTTTTCATTGTTTTTACATTACTCCTCATATGTGTTATGATACAGGACGTTGATCAAAGAGCTTGGGCTTGAGAGTAAAAATCACCTGCCAACAGGCATCGAAAAAATGGGAAAATCTTAAAAAGAAATATAAGGTAAGCGAGAAGCACTTTGGTTGAAATTTAAGGCGATGCCTAAACTGTAATCTTTTAAACTAATCTGTAATCTCTCAGTTAGCGCTGCAATGATGAACTTCATATTTATAAGTTATAACACTGTTTTGTTTTTTGCAGGAGCTGAGAACTCCCAAGACGGGTTCAGGAACTGATGCCGGGGAAACCACAGCATCTACCTGGCAGTTTTTCGAGTACATGCATGAGGTGCTGGGAGCCAGGCCGTCCATGGACCCCCTCCCATTGTGGTTGCCTCATATGATGATCCTGTCACACTGCTTATGGTAAAGATACAGCCACATCATGTATTGTTATTGATTACTGATCTATATTGTTGATTATAACCCAGCATCTTAAGAAATATATTTTTCTACGTAGTTAAGTATTGAACCGATACATACATATGGGCCCATAATGACCTATCTTCCAGAATAATAATACCTTCTCATTCTTGTTTTGTTCATGGGGGATTGACGAGTCACACCTTCCACCTCAGCCACACTTTCTTCTCGAGGCAGCCCACATCTGATTGCCCCTACCACTGCCGCAGCTACTGTGGACCATGCCCCCAACCAAACCCCTTCACCCCCCAAAAAAACTAGGAAGCATAACCACACATCGTGGATTTTTCTGGGCACAGGAGAGTGAGAAGGAGCAGAAGAGACACGAGGAAAGTGAGAAGAAAACAGAGGCGTTTTTTTATAGCCTGATTTGAGAAACTCCATTGACAAAATTTAACTGTTTCTTTTGTGCAATATGGCCCCTTAATCACACTAGTTACCCTGTGTGTATTTTTGCACTTTTGATGTATACATCTGAAAAAGTTGCACTCAAGGACCAATTTAAGAAATAATTTGCTGAGCTGTCCTGTGTGTGTGTATTCTAAGTCTACCTCAAAGGGCACAGCTGGCTGTTGTTATTTTTGTTTTTAATATAGGTCTTAAATGTTTCTTTAAGACAAGTGCATAAATGCATCTGAATTTGTGGCATTTTATCAAATACAGTGCAATAATGTTTCTACTACATGTTAGTGAGCAAGGAAATATCAACACCACTAAACATTAACAACACCTGAAACAGATATTCACATTAAATAGATTTATTTGGGAAAAAAACTTGACACAATGCCTGATGGATACGATAACAAAAAACTATATACACTTGTCCATTTCTGAACAGACAGATTTATCTGGGAAAAAAAAGAAAAAACCTTGAATGACCCCCTGAGGTAAGATTACAAAAAACTTTATACATTGACCCATTTCTGGATCATACAGATATCGAACACACATCCTGAGGTAGCATAACAAAAAACTATATACATTTGTCCATTTCTGGATCAGTCAGCATCTCATGGGGCCTGCACAATTGCCCTGAAGATCAGAGCAGCCAAGGTGGTCCTCGTTGTTGCATTGCCAGACCTCTCATTAGCTGCCAGGTGGTTCCCGAGGAGGTTGGGGGTGTAATGGTAGGGGGTTCTGTGGATTCTTTCCTATCCGAAGCATATCCTGTGCAGCATCTCATCTGGCTCTAGCACGTCCCATTGTCCCAGACACATCATTGTGCAAAAGGCACAGGAACGCAATAACCCAGAGGTTCAAAAATGATGGTTTTTACCTCCAAGGCTTTGAAAAGTTTACCACAAGCCTCCACTGGTCTTCATCATTCCAAAAGCCCTTTCGATATGCTGGCGGCGTTTGTAATATGATAATTGATGCTACCCCTGTATTGTCCATTAACTGCACCTAGACGGTGTCATCATGCAGACTGGGTGTGTCCAAACACGGATACCACCATCTCCTAGACGATGTAGCCTGTGGGAGCTTACCGACAATATGCCTGTAAAGCTGCTGTTCTCATGACACGAGTGTCATGAACTGACCCCGGGTAACCACCAAAGAGTCTTAAGAATCTTCCACTGGAATCACAATATTGCCTGCATGTTTACTGAATAGAATCCATTGTAATTTAAAATAGTCTATTTGGTACCGTGCTGGTGGTTTATCCTACATATGGCTCCACTATTGCACCCACAACATTGTTGACTGCAGGGGTCCTGATAGGATTGGTCAAATCCCTTGTCCAACTGCATGAAGCTGTCCTATTCTGGGGAAAGAGATGACACAATTTCAGGTTGCTCCATATAATCATTTGCTATATTATTGTGGATGAGCAGTGGACACTGGATTTGGCACATTAAAAACCAAACACGAGGAAACAAACGCGATATAAACAGTCCATAGAGCCTGCCAAAAACATAGATTGAACACATCTAGCTGACATCCCCAGCCATGGTCCAGCTCACTCATGCAGAGCCTCTGCAGACTGTATCATTGCTCTTCGCTGAGGCGAAAGTCCTGCATCAAACTCTGCCTCCACATTAAACCCCCAACCGCAGGATGGCACTTGTGTTCAGTTGCAATAAGATTTGTAACGTGGGACCATCTGGAAACAGAAATATGTTCAAATCATTAGTTTCAGTTAGAAGGATTTTAACTATAGTATTTTTATACATGGGACATTGGCTTTTCCCCAGCCCAAAATCCTAACGCAAATAATAGCATTATACAATGCAAATCATGCTACATATTATCAGATCGGCAACACAGATCAGTGAGCGTATTACATGTTTATCACAAACTGTAGAATGCAAAGTAACAAATGCTATCGCTTAGGTTACCAAAGCTTGTTGAGCACAACCCACTAACGTTACCGACGTTTAGCATGCTAACGTTAGCATGCTAACGTACCGGTAGGAACACAGAATATTATTTATTGCACAAAAACGTCTCTCCATTACATTCTACATACCATAAAAACGATTCCACCATCATTCCCAGGGGCGTCGAAGGCGTCTCCTTTTCTTTCATTCCTCAGACTAGCAGCAGACCAACCGTAAAAAGATCCCAATAGCCGTCGCAACCAAGAGATTACCACAGCAGGCAGACGGCATGATTCCCCGAGACTTCCGGCAAACGCTTGTCGCATCTAGCCTAACGTAAGAGGCAGCGGCGACTACAGATGACGTATGAGTACGCGATTGTCGAATGGGTTCCCAATTCGGAGGGGTTGACTTTACGCCCTACCCATTGGCCCTCCTGTTTCAAAGGGGCAAGGGGCAAGGGTAGGGCTAAAGGGGAAGGGTAAAAAGAGAAATGGGATTGGGCCTAAGTAATCACTTCTATAATTTTCAAAATACCTGTCCCATGTTATATCTCTTGCAGCTAAACTGTTTACGTCCTATGTGAGTTTCCCCCAATATCTTTGATACAATCGATTGGATTTTGAGAGAGACATCAGTACTTGCGGAGGACTGACCATATTTAATAAACAACATATTCTGGTTTTCGTACATTTATCAGGAGCCTGAGGCACTACTGTAACTACTCTATCAACTCTATCCGCTCAATTCACACTATCCTTAATCTTTTTACCAGTAAGTGATGTGTCATCTGCGAAATGCTGGGATACACAGATCCCCCCCCCCCCCCCCCCCCAAATCCACTTAGAGATTTGACTACAATGAGAATAAAAATGATGACCGCCCTTGCCTCACTGATCTGTTTTAACTTGAAAGTAAAAAAACTAACTGTAAACACCCCTTTACATTTAACCTACCTGTTGCTGTCCCATACAATTGCACAGTTCTATTCCTCCCTGTTTGGCTCCTGTTTCCTCTGCCTCATAATTTTTTCCCAACTCTCCCAGCCTCTGCTCCACTCCACCTCGTCAGCTGCCCACTCCCACCTAATCCCCACCTTTCTCCTCCGCTCCCGTCTCGCCAACTGACGCCCAGCAGCTTCCATCTCCTCCCTCCGTATCCCTCTCACCCCTCCTCCTCCACTTCAGGGCCAACTGGAGTCACCCCGTTTCCAACCCCTTTCCTCCTCCTCTTCCTCTAGCTCCTCTCCCATCGCTGTCACTTGCGCCAATCGATCTAGCATTGTCGCCCTCACATGCCCATCTGGGTAATGTCCTTGTTGTTTTTGCATCTATAGCAGTGGAATTCTGGGCATTCTCCTTAATATGTGTCCTGACTGCAGACAGAGCCGGCATACACTTACACTGCTGATTCATGGCCAGGACCTCTGAAGCATTCTATGACCGTGCAGGACTTCTGAAGTATTCCTATACTTTCTAGCAGGTCCACAAACCTTGGTACCCTGTTAAATGGTAGTGATGAAACAGTTTCAACAACTTGACTTTTAAAAATCTTTTCTGTCATATACTTCATGCCGTCCATTTTCTACGTCGGATCTCTGAGCTGCGGCATCCACTCCCCACTGCGTCAGTTCTCCAATTAATTAGCTTGTCGTGATATTTAGTGGTGAAGTTCAGGAAGGACACCCACTCTTGGTCTTTTACCACCTCAGAACCACAACAATGTCTTGAGTTCTTATCCTTGAAGCCATCCAGCAGTCTTTCTAATCCCCCTACCTGGTTTGCTCATTGTGCGCTCTCATCTTTTCTCAGACTTAGCCCTGCAGCCCATCACTCGCCCACTTGACGTCACTCCACAGCCTAATGGAGGTCAATCATCGTGATTATGTCGTGCCTTCTATCTCGACATACACTACAATTCCTTTTCTTCACTGTGTTCTCACTCCTTACCTCTTTTGCTTTGTTTTCTGCTGGTTTAAGCTGGCTTCGCTGCCATACGTGCACTTTCCCCGCTCGTTCTGCCGCGCTGACCTTCAGCAGCTTTCCTCTGCTCCTCTTCTCCTCCATTCTCCTCTCTTCCTTTCTGGACCTCCTCCCTCCATCATCTCCATCCACCAACTCCCTCCTACGAACCTCCTGCTCCTCCTCTGGTTAGAGCCATGCTGGACACGCGTCCCACCAGTGAGCTGCCCTGCCTGAGGCGCCATGATCCCACTTTCCAGTTTTCTTGGACATTTCCCATAGCTGTTTTCATTTCCCGGTTGCCATCCTCATTTTTTTGGTGTGAATAAAAGCATTCCCCCTAGACAGCAATAGCTAGCTGGGGGAAAACCTTACTTCTTTCATACGATAGCTTTCTTCTTCTGTTTCTCTCCGCTCTCCTAACTGCTCTCCCTCCGGCCCTCCGGCTACCATGCGCTGGTTCAGCAATCACTCGGAACCGGAAAACACAGGGGCGAGCTCACACTATCCAAGGTACTAACCATGGGCCCGACCCTGCTTGGGCTTCCGAGAGGGTAGTTGTGGGCCTGTAAGCCGCTATGGAGAACCAGGAACCGTGCTATTTTAAATCACCCATCAGCGCTATCAAGAAATAGTCATTAATATTGGTGATTTTTGACAACAGGAGACGCCAAAAAGCTTACAGCACCCTGGTATCCCTAGGCAGTCACCTAATCCAAGTACTAACCAGTGTCCCGACCTGCCATGGCTTCCGAGATCACAACGAGATCGGGCGTCGCTCAGGTATGGTGTGGCCGGCAAAGCCGCTATGGAACTCAGAACCGTGCATTTTTATAATCTCCATCAGACGCTATCATGAAATGCATTAAATATTGTGATTTTTTTGACAAAAAGGAGACGCCAAAAAGCTACAGCACCTGGTTTCCTAGGCAGTCACCTATCCAAAGTACTAACCCAGGCGCCCGACCCTGCTTGGCCACACTTCCGAGATCAAGACGAGATCGGGCGGAGGCTCCAGGTGGTGTGGCCCGTAAGCCGCTAAGGAACTCAGAACCGTGCTATTTTTTAAATCTCCATTCAGCGCTATCATGAAAATGTCTTAAAATATTAGTGATTTTTGACAAAAGGAGACCAAAAAGCTTACAGAGCACCTGTATTCTAGGCATGTCACCTATCCCAGTACTAACCAGGCCCCGACCCTAACGCTTTGCTATCCGAGATAAGACGAGATCGGGCGTGGCTCAGGTTGGTGTGGCCGTAATCCGCTATGAGCTCAGAACCGTGCCTAATTATTATAAAAGGCATCAGCCGCTATCATGAAATGTCATAAATATTGTGATTTTTGACAAAAGTGAGACGCCAAAAAGCATACAGTCACCTGGTATACCCTAGGCAGTCCACCTATCCAAGAACTGAACCAAGGCCCCGACCCAGCTAGCTTCCGAGATCAGACGAGAACGTTCGTGCTCAGGGTGGTGTGGCCGTAAGCCGCTATGGGAACTCAGACCGTGCTATTTTTATAAAGAGGCATCAGCGCTTATCATGACATGTACATTATTATTGTGATTTTTGACAAAAGAGACCCAAAAAGCTTACAAGCACCTGGTATTCCTAGGCAGTACCACCTAACCAAGTACTAACCAGGCCCGACCTGCTTGGCTTCCACGAGATCAACGAGATCAGGCGTGCGCAGGGTGGTGTGGCCGTAAGCCGCTATGGAACTCAGAACGTCCTATTTTTATAAAAGGCATCAGCGCTATCATGAAATGTCATTTAAATAATTGTGATTTTTGACAAAAGGAACGGCCAAAAAGCTTACAGCACCTGGTATTCCTAGCCAGTCAACCAATCCAAGCACTAACCAGGCCCTACCCAGCATGGCTTCCGAGATCAGACAGATCGGCGTGCTAGGGTGGTTGTTGGCCATAAGCCGCTATGGAACTCAGAACCGAGCTATTTTTAAATCTCCCACAGCGCTATCAATGAATGTCATTAATATTGTATTTTTGACAAAAAGGAGACGCCAAAAAGCTTACAGCACCTGGTATTCCTAGGCAGTCCCACCTATCCAAGTAACAAACCAGCCCGACCATGCTTTGGCTTCCGAGATCAGACGAGATCGGGCCGTAGCTCATGGTAGTTGTGGCACCGTCAACCGCTATGGAACTCAGAACCCGAGTGCTATTATTATAAACGGCATCAGCGCTATCATGAAATGTCATTAATAATGTGATTTTTGACAAAAGGAGACGCCAAAAAGCTTACAGCACCTGGTATTCCTAGGCAGTCACCTATCCAAGTACTAACCAGGCCCGACCCTGCTTGGCTTCCGAGATCAGACGAGATCGGCGTGCTCAGGGTGGTGTGGCCGTAAGCCGCTATGGAACTCAGAACCGTGCTATTTTTAAAGGCATCACAGGCTATCATGAATGTCATTAATATTGTGATTTTTGACAAAAGGAGACGCCAAAAAGCTTACAGCACCTGGTATTCCTAGGCAGTCACCTATCCAAGTACTAACCAGGCCCGACCCTGCTGGCTTCCGAGATCAGACGAGATCGGGCGTAGCTCAGGGTGGTGTGGCCGTAAGCCGCTATGGAACTCAGAACCGTGCTATTTTATAAACGGCATCAGCGCTATCATGAAATGTCATTAATATTGTGATTTTTGACAAAAGGAGACGCCAAAAAGCTTACAGCACCTGGTATTCCTAGGCAGTCACCTATCCAAGTACTAACCAGGCCCGACCCTGCTTGGCTTCCGAGATCAGACGAGATCGGGCGTGCTCAGGGTGGTGTGGCCGTAAGCCGCTATGGAACTCAGAACCGTGCTATTTTTATAAAAGGCATCAGCGCTATCATGAAATGTCATTAATATTGTGATTTTTGACAAAAGGAGACGCCAAAAAGCTTACAGCACCTGGTATTCCTAGGGAGTCACCTATCCAAGTACTAACCAGGCCCGACCCTGCTTGGCTTCCGAGATCAGACGAGATCGGGCGTGCTCAGGGTGGTGTGGCCGTAAGCCGCTATGGAACTCAGAACCGTGCTATTTTATAAAAGGCATCAGCGCTATCATGAAATGTCATTAATATTGTGATTTTTGACAAAAGGAGACGCCAAAAAGCTTACAGCACCTGGTATTCCTAGGCAGTCACCTATCCAAGTACTAACCAGGCCCGACCCTGCTTGGCTTCCGAGATCAGACGAGATCGGGCGTGCTCAGGGTGGTGTGGCCGTAAGCCGCTATGGAACTCAGAACCGTGCTAATTTTTAAATCCATCAGCGCTATCATGAAATGTCATTAATATTGTGATTTTTGACAAAAGGAGACGCCAAAAAGCTTACAGCACCTGTATTCCTAGGCAGTCACCTATCCAAGTACTAACCAGGCCCGACCCTGCTTGGCTTCCGAGATCAGACGAGATCGGGCGTGCTCAGGTGGTGTGGCCGTAAGCCGCTATGGAACTCAGAACCGTGCTATTTTTAAAAGGCATCAGCGCTATCATGAAATGTCATTAATATTGTGATTTTTGACAAAAGGAGACGCCAAAAAGCTTACAGCACCTGGTATTCCTAGGCAGTCACCTATCCAAGTACTAACCAGGCCCGACCCTGCTTGGCTTCCGAGATCAGACGAGATCGGGCGTGCTCAGGGTGGTGTGGCCGTAAGCCGCTATGGAACTCAGAACCGTGCTATTTTTATAAAAGGCATCAGCGCTATCATGAAATGTCATTAATATTGTGATTTTTGACAAAAGGAGACGCCAAAAAGCTTACAGCACCTGGTATTCCTAGGCAGTCACCTATCCAAGTACTAACCAGGCCCGACCCTGCTTGGCTTCCGAGATCAGACGAGATCGGGCGTGCTCAGGGTGGTGTGGCCGTAAGCCGCTATGGAACTCAGAACCGTGCTATTTTTATAAAAGGCATCAGCGCTATCATGAAATGTCATTAATATTGTGATTTTTGACAAAAGGAGACGCCAAAAAGCTTACAGCACCTGGTATTCCTAGGCAGTCACCTATCCAAGTACTAACCAGGCCCGACCCTGCTTGGCTTCCGAGATCAGACGAGATCGGGCGTGCTCAGGGTGGTGTGGCCGTAAGCCGCTATGGAACTCAGAACCGTGCTATTTTTAAAAGCCATCAGCGCTATCATGAAATGTCATTAATATTGTGATTT
>JAWZSL010000100.1:377777-455052 GCA_034769285.1 Lutjanus argentimaculatus | reverse complement strand
ATGTATTTGGAATAACTTGATTAACTTAAGGTACATTTTCTTGCTTACTTAGTGCAGATGAAAAGCGATTAGTTTGAATTCATCCTCATTGACCTTTGTGGGCTATACCTAGACAAAATATATCCTTTCTTTTAATTATTTATTTTATTCTTTATTTGACAGGTTGAAAGACAGCTGACGCCAAAGGACAGACGGAAAGTTGTCAAATCAATGTGTCACAGTGCCGAAATTGCGAATAAATATTATGTCGCTGAAAACAGTGTCACTGAAACTTATCAGGCTAGAGCTCTTCTTGAGATGGCAATCTCAGTTGAAGACACAACAGCGGAGCCGCATGATGACGAGACCCTGAGTGGAGAGGAGCATCCTGTGAAAACAGGAAAAAAGAGGGATGACAATGAATCAAGACAAGACGAATCAGAACAGAACCTTGAGGAAGAAGTAGTCGGAGAAACACAGACAGGCAGAGGAAGAGAGAGAGAAAAGGCCATGACTGAAGACGCAGAACAGATGGACATTGAGCTGGAAATTGAGAGGGACAGTGAAGACAGTGAAGACGACAGCCCAGGGACAATGCTGGAGAAGCTCATGATGGTATGGTACCAGAAGTAGTTCACAGAATTTGTACATACAATTAATCTATTTAATGCAAAAGCTTTCTAGAAATCATGCGTGTTAGTCAACATGTCACCAGTCAACCATGCTGCTCCAACATTTAGTACACATTTATTATCTTTTTATTACAGTTAATAAGTCCACTGCCAACACATTTACATACCGATATTCCTGCTGAAGGAAGTGTAAGTACACGTCATGTATTCTGCTGTACAACTTGTTTCAGTATGTAGAATAAATACTAAAGAAAGACTGTATAAGGTACAACAATATAAGGAAGTCTCTTACCAGGGCATCTACAGGAACACAATAGCTACAGTACAGTACACCCTAACAGATATTCATTTCTTACTTGTTGTATTGTTTGACCTTTAAATAAGTGAGTAAACTGTAAGTCATGTTTCTCTTTGCAGCAGGTTCCAAGTCCCCTTCCACGGACTGTTCAGAGAACATATGCTCTTCGGTCAAATGTATGTCCACAGCATAATGTTCAAAGATGATAAAACAAAATACAAGAATAAATGAAGTATAGTAAATGTTAAACAAACTGTCCCACTTTCAGAAGAGAAGAAAGATGGTCTATGATGAGCAGCTCAAGCAGGACATAATACACGCCTTCCAAGGCTTCTGGGAGGGGCCCATATCTGTGTCATTGGTAAGCACTTACAGAGACACTCGCTCATGAGTACTCTATTAACTGTTTTGACAATGTCATATTATTCTAAGTTACAACAAAATATTTTCTTCCTCTAGATGAACAACATTCTGGAAAAGAACAAAGAGCTTCTTCTTCAGTGCAAAAAACACAGAATGACCATTTTGAATTTTAAAAGTCTCGTGCAAAGAATTCAAAGGTATTTACACAAACATGTTTGCAAGCCAGCATGGAAGATATGACCACAACATGGTATAACATTTAAAATGAACATTTAAAAAGTCATTACATTACATCATTTCTATTTGACTCTTTTTTTTTCTAGGTCTCTGAACAAACAGGAAGCTGAGGTGAGTGTTAACTGCTGTGCTAAACTCAGCATAAATTAGAATAAAGTAATTATATATATAATGTATATTTATATATAAATATATATGTATGTGTGTGTATATATATATACATAGGAAACTAGCTGTAATAGCAAAGGACTATGAAACAATTAACTTTAACTGAATTAACTGAATTTCATCACTTGAAATTCCTGAATGCATACAGAATTAAAACGTGAGATTTCTTGTTGAAAACATTAATTTGCAGTAGACAAATTCTTGAAAACATACACACACCTGTTCAAGTATTCATAGTCTTGCAGTGTTAGAAGTGTGAAATCAAAGCAATGACATATTGGAAGATACAGTATATTAAAGATATGAAATGATCACATAGATGCTGAATATGAACATACGTAATCCAGAATTCAGTAGGTATAAAGAACCAAATAAACATATAGCAAATCTGGATTTTGTATATTGAGAAAAAACTCTGTAATTCACAATTATATCCAATCTGGATGTCTTAAAGTTTTTAATGATGTTTTTCTATACAGGATGCTTTGGGGAAAATGTCAGAAAACGAGGTAGTTTAAAATGATATATCTTTACTTTTTCAAATATATTTTTTGAAAATGGCTATGTATTTAAATTCAATAGAAATTGGTGTAATTTATACAATAGATAAGCAGTATTGAATCTGATAAACTGTTGGCCTCAAAGTCAATGTCTATGCATCGTTTTTCATTATTTTTCAGCAAAGACATGGCCCAGTGCCTAATGTCACGGTAAGAACATGTGCTACATCATTATATGAAGAAGTCTGACCAACAATATACTTTTGAGTATTATGTAATCAACTCTGTCCACACAGGTGTCTGACAGTTGCTCTACAGGAGGAACTGGTGAGAACGACCTTTCTCAACAAACTCAAGTAGGTTCATTTGTAGTATACGTTCAGTAATATTTACAGTAGCTTGCCTGTATGTTTGTATTGACTGAATGATTCTATGGACATTTTTGTCTCTATGGTAGAACGTTCCAGACAAAAAGACAAATGCTGAAGAACCACAGACGAAAGACACAGAAGAAGGACAACTGGGAGAGCAGAAACAGTACACAGAACTTTAGATGAAAATTCTTTTCATAAAGTCAAAGGGCATACTTATGGGTGTTTGTGTTTGCGCCACATGGGCATGTTTACCACCTGTTTGTGACCTGTTGAAAAATTCTCTTCAAGATAGTATACTCCTGTATTAAGGAAGAGGAAATTTCCCACAAGTTTGCAGTTACAAAAACCTGTAAATGTAGTTGTATGTTCAGCCTTTCTTATACATTTCAAGGCAAATCTACCTCAAAATAAAAAATAAAAACTGGAATTAAGCTTTTGTGTTGTGTATTTTTTGTCAAAACATCACAGTCGTCTTAAAATTAATTTTTACTTACCACGCAACTTTAAGGTCACATTTGTGACTGTTTTTGTGTTGTTTTAAAATGATTACCTCATTTGTGTAATGACGAAAATCAGTTATTGACATACTAATGTGCACACACACAGGTTGGGTGCTGGTCATTGAACAAACTTCTTACTTTGTCATGTGCTGTTGCAAATTCCAGAATGTGTTCATGTGATATTTTTTAATAACTTCTTGTGTACAATTTGTCACACTTGTCTTCACCATGAAAGCAGTAGATCAGTACTGTTGGTGGTCAGTTGGTATATGAATTCCTATTATGTACATATGAAGTCATGAACATGTATTTTACATGACAAATAATGGCCATAAGTGTGGTTCTTATCCGTCTCCATTCAATTCAATAATCAGACATAATATAAGTCATTGTAGCCAATGCAGCCTGCCACACTAGTTACATTTTGATCACCTTTTATGAGGATTACCGTCACTCTGTACTTTACCAGTAATCTTTCTGCATGTGTATCAACTCTACAGAGATTCACTTTCACTCTCTACCAGTAATATTTCTTTTAGGAAACAATATGCTGCCACACACATAAAGCCAGACCATGAACATGAAGACTAAATATCCAGGGTTCTCCCATTTCAGTACATCTGTCGTGGACCAAACAGTCAAAGCACAAAGAACACAGGTTTAAAATTCAAAAAAGATGGGTTTATTTTCCCAAAAAAACAGATTTTACAAGGCGAATAACTGAAGGTAATGAATTTAGAGTTATAGGGCCCTTAAAAGAGGTCAACAAATATAACTTTACTGAAAAATAAGGCTAACAAAAGTTGGACATCAACTCAATTAACAGACTTAACAGAATGAGACACTGAGGCAACATATATACTGGCTGATCAGACCAAATTCAACACACGGGGGAAACTACATAGACAATAACTAAAACTAAGACAAAGAAACCCTAAATCCCCCTCCCATGATTTCAGAACTCTTGATCTGGTCTGTGGGATGGCCTTCAGCATAAAGCCATGCTCTGCCCTCAGCCTCTTCTTTTGCTGTCTCCAACCAGGAAATACCATGCAGCAGTCAGGTAACTCAAAGAAAAGAGAAATGGATTAACACAAACAAATAGCAAAGTGACAAAACAATGTATACTAAATGTGTGTGCTTCATCTAGAAAACAGTGTGTTGTCAAAGTGCTAATAAACAAACTTTAAACAAAACAAACTGTGTGTGTTGCATGTAATTTAAATGACTGCAAATCAAAGTAACTGAACATGTGGTAATGGTGTTGGTGAGAGTGTGAATGCTTCAATCTTTTGCGTGGCTGTGGGCACGGCCATCACAACATCACTTCCAGAATGTGTATATTGAAATTCATGAACATTTATTTGGCATGCTGATTGGATGGTGCACAAATTCCCGAATACATAAATATACATTAATGAATGCTTAATTAACAAAATTCCTGAATACGTACTGGAAGGTATACGAGTTCCAGAATGTGTTCATATGAAATTTCAAATTGTAATATCACGTGTATAATTTGTCAGCACTGCCTTTGCCATGACAGCAGTAGATCAGTGTATAAATTGGTATACAAATTCCTTAATATGTACATATGAAGAAATGAACATGTACTTCACATGACAAGTCACTGCCAGTAAGTGTGGTTCTTGTCTGTCTCCATTCAATCCAATCATCAGACATGATATAAGTCGTTGTACCCAATTCAACTTAATACACCTGCTGCATTTGCAGCAACTGTTGCTTTACACTTGAAAAGTAAATAATTTCATGCACAAATTAGAGCTCAACAAGCTAAACAAAATTCAGAAAAAAAGTCATCCATGCATCATCCATACTGGACCACTGTAACTCATTCTACCTTGGCATCTCTCAAGCTACCATTTCCCACTTAGAACTGATCCAGAATGCTGCTGCCGTGTCCAAGAAACGAGACCACATCACCCCCATCCTTGCATCCTTACACTGGCTCCCCGTTCATTACAGGATGACATTCAAAATTCTATTCAATTGTCTACAAATCTCTCTAGGTCTGGCCCCTACATGTATCTCAGAACTTCTCACCCCTTACACCACCAACAGACCTTTCAG
Organism: Lutjanus argentimaculatus; assembly: GCA_034769285.1. Lineage (NCBI taxonomy): Eukaryota > Metazoa > Chordata > Actinopteri > Lutjaniformes > Lutjanidae > Lutjanus > Lutjanus argentimaculatus. Next base: position 449,910 of record JAWZSL010000100.1, on the reverse strand, counting down.
ATCCTTTCATCGTAACATGCTGGAAGTGCCCTGTTCGTGGAAAGAAAACGCTGTGGACAGGACCTTCTCTGTAGCGGCTCCTCAGCTCTGGAACAGCCTGCCAGAGGCTGTTAGACAGGCTGAATCTTTTGATACTTTCAAGAAGCACCTAAAAACTCACTTTAATTCTCTGGCTTTTAACTCTGTTTAAACTGTTTTTATTTATAATCTGATTTCTGTGGGTTTTAAATTTGTGCTTAAACTTTGTTCTATTTCAGTTTTGCTCCTTTTATGCTTGTATGTGCATACATATGCTCAACTTTATGAGGTACTTTGGTGGAAAATATGTTTGCTTTTTAAAGTGCCATATAAATAAAATAAACTTGAAACTTGAACTTAAAATATTGAAAGAATTTCAAAAGCACAATAAACTAGAGCAACAATTGATAAATAATAATTATTAACAAAAATAATTAGAAATGGGTTGAGAAGACATCAGAAGAGGTCGGTTTCTAATGGTTGAAGTTCTCAGCTGATGTTGCTGTGCGTTTGTATTTGCTATTTTGAGCAGCAGAGAGTTTACTGGATCTTAGAAATCCACCAGTGACAGGTCTTTGCATCGTATCACTCAAGTAGCCAAGAGCAAGTTCATAATCACATTTATATTCAAGTACAAAAATCTTAAAATTGATCCACTCATTTGAGTGACTAAGTGCAATGCAGGTCGGGTCATCGCCTTCTTACCGGGGGTTGCCACCAGACACAGCTTTGTGACGTTGTGTCTGCGTTAGAGGGTGACACGGGAGTGGATTTTCATTCCTGTCCCGTCCCACTCCCACAGAGAAAATTTGTGTCCCGTCCCAGTCCCGGGCCAGAGGGAAAAAAAAATTCCTGTCCCATCCCACTCCCGGTAAAGTGACTCCCACTCCCATCCCGCTCCCATTCAGAATGACTCCCACTCCTGTACCGCTCCCATTTTTTTCCCTTCTAGTCTCTAAGTAATTTCCGTTGACAAATGAAGATATGCTAAGCTGATTTTTCCCGGAATCTGCCCTGCAAGTGTGCCTCTTGAGTCCACTCGTCCCAGACTCACTGGTGTATTTGATTAAAACCAAGCAGGTTTTACAAGCCGCATACGTCGTTTTAACGTCATCACACACAACTCTAATGGAGTTAGCTAATATTTGCAACTTTCCCAGTAGTTCAATCAGCTTAACAGAAATGTTGTTATTTCTTACTTTACGTTGTAGTAGGGCTGGGCGATATGGCCTAAAATTTATATTGCGGTATAATTTGAAGCATGTGCGGTAACGATATATATTGCGATGTAGTCTTTTCTTCTGTATATATATGTCAAAATGACTGTTTCTGAACATACTCACATAACAGATACATTGCAGCAGAATAAACACACTTCAAAACATAGTAAAAAAAAAAATTTAAGTAATTTTGAAGCTGTTTAACGGATCTTTCTCCAAACAATGTAACACAAAATTAAAAACAGTATTTTAGGAAAATGTTACTATTAATATGCATTTATTTATTTATTTAGTATTATTATTGTTAATAATAGTTTATTTCTTTAATAAAATATTGTCCTCTGATGAGAAAAATCCTCACCTTTATTCAGCTCAGTCAATATAATGATCAAACGATGCATGATATTCATGTTTTTGTATTAATGCAGCAGGATCATTTACATCAGTGAGGATGTTTTAGACCACAGCAGACAGCAAACTGCACACAGACACACACCGAGGAGATGAAGAGGAGAGACAGCGTCTGGACTCTTCATCATGACTTATAATAATGCAGCGCGGTCACAAACGTTTTTGTGGAGGAGACGACATGTCATGATCATTAAAGTTTTTTATATCAAGTGGACACATCTGTCCATATTCTCTCTCTCTCTCTCTCTCTCTCTCTCTCTCTGCTCAGACTTATTTTAACTTTTACCTGGTTTCATGTGGAGCTGCAGCTCGATCAGCAGTCGCTCGTCTCCCTCCTCTTATTCTGTTTCTATGCGCTGAGCCAGTCGCTCACACAGACAAGCCCGTTTACATTGTACAGAAGCTCGTCTTCGCAGCTGTCAGCTGATTCATTTCCAGCTGCTGAATCAAACTATTGATCAGGCCAATATAACAGAACGTGCGTTAACGCACGTTAAAAAATGTATCCTTAAAAGGAATTTGCATTAACTTTGACAGCCCTGGTAAAAACAACAAACATTACAATTTCTCCCTGCTAACCTGAATACTTCTTTATATCGCGGCAGGCCGGTATAGTCAAAATCTCTACCGTTGGCCAAATTCATATCGTTTCTACCGTTATAACCGTTTATACCGCCCACCCCTACGTTGTAGTTCATTTTTTTCGGCTTGTGCGCTGCTGCTGCTTGCTCTTTCCATCGCTGTTCTTTAATTTTCAGCGGGAAGCAGGCAAGCAGCGGCCAGAAGCACTGTTGGCTTCTGGGCCATGTAGTTCTTTTGACTTGCGTTGCCGTGCAGGCTTATGGAAAGAAAACTACAAAAATTGCGGTGGGCCTGTCATATGTTTTTCGGTGTGCGTGTCCTATTGGTTGATTCCCGCTCCCGTCTGCTCCCGTTAACTTTTTACTCCCGTACCGTCCCAATCACGTGATTAATAGTAAAGTTGACTCCCATCCCGCGGGAATCCCGCGGGAATCCCGTGACCCGTGGGATTCCCGAACAAATGTCAGCCTCTAGTCTGCGTAACACTCCGCACGTCCGCACGGGGTCTTTTATTTTGAAAATTAACTGGATCCTCTCTGCCTTTTCTGTGTCCGACTTCCTGCCTGTTTGATCTGCTGTGTGCTAATTGATGGGGCTTCCATCAAAAATAGACTCAGCGTGTATTTGAAGCAGAGCAGAGCGCCGAGCCGCTTCTGGGAAGCCTCTGAAACGTGCCGCGGCACTTCTGGTGGAAATACAAGCATTGTCTAGAATGGCCGCGAATTGCTCCAACTTAGAGCTGAGTGATGTCTGTATATGAGTGACAATCAAAGATTTTGCGAGTGGTAATATATATACAGACTAAAATGCAGTGGACCTGGGAATCATTATGTAGCACCTCCATATGGAATGTTGGTTCTTGGTGATGAGACACTTTTTGACAAAAAGTTTTCATCCAATAGTTAAGACTTAATGAGCATCGGCCTGTGCCTTGGACCCATAGCAATGTTTTCAAGCTGTAACTGAGAATGTAATATATAGCTATTGAAGACTGCGCTGACATCCCAAACAACAAGAACAGAGAACCTTTTTTCATATCACAGTACATTCTTAGATCTTTTACAAGTGTCACCAGAGCAGTTTCAGTGCTACATCTTGCTCTGAAACCAGTTTGTCTCTTCTATAATGAGAGAGTTTTTTTTGTTTATTTTACGAGTCTGCCAATAGCTCATAGCTAGCTTTTCCAGGATTTTGCTGGTTAGGAGTCCAGATTACACTCTCTTTAAGAGTGAGTGCACAATTGTAGTTTTGAAAATGCTTAGGAAATACCAGTCTCCAAAGAATAGTTGGAAAAAGAAAGTGGTGTCAAAAAATGTACAAAATAATGAATACCGACATATATTAACATGAATTCATCATGAATCTTCTTAAAGTCTAACAGGCACCACCTAGTGGCAGAATATTACATAACTCTCTACTGCCCCTTGTGGACAAAATTTACCAAAGTGATCCTAACTTGCACAAATGTATGAATTCGGGAACCCACAATTCGTATGCATTGAAGTAAATAAGGCTGCTTATGAACCTTGGGCTGTGTAATATGGGTCACAGAGCCCCTTTTGAAGTCACCATTCAACTTCATATAAAGTGATTGAGGTAATTCCTGGAATTAATATTGATCAAATTCCTGACTTCATACTGGCTGTCCCTAACTTACACCAGGCGCGGCTGCGCCGCGTTACGCCTGTGCCATGGCACTCGGAGTGATATGCAGCCATTCTAGTCAATGCTCGTGTTTACACCAGATGCACCGCGGTGCGTGTTAGCTGTGTCCAAGAAGCGGCTTGGCGCTCCGCAGAGAATACGCAGCAAGTCTATTTTTGACGGATGGCGTGTCAAGCTGCACAGAAGAGATTGGACAAGACAGGAAGTCCCGACACGAAAAGCATAGTGAATCTGGTCAGTTTTCAAAATTAAACATCTCATGTCGGCAACGGATCGTATTTCACTTCATTCATTCAACATTACGTCATTCCTTGCGTCAATAGGTGGGCGATTCCGCCAAAAGAGTGCCATTTCCGTCCCCAGCATATTAAATGTATAAAAACAAGTAATAAAATAATACAAAATACATTCTATTATCAAACAAAGCACCATACACATGAATCATTGTAGAAATTAAAGATATATAATTTTTAAGAATCATAAAAAGGCATCCAAAGCACTGATACATAGCCTTTGTTGCCTGTCCCCACAACCAAATGCTATATTTTACCACAATGAATAATGAATGAAATCCTTCTAAAATCTAATTTTTTTGCATACAAGTGTGACTTCATATTCTATCTACACTTAAAAAACTAAATTGTTATAAAAACTTCATTATATTTTGGTTAAAATTCACATTTTAGTCCAGTCCCCAGGTTTTCACTCATTGCTGTTACCCAAACACATTCCCCACTCTGAAAATTTTGGAACATTCCACCACTGATATGTTCTGCAGGAAGTGACATCATTTGGGTCTTCTGAAAGTCATGGGAAGACCAAAAGTAAGTTCTTTCATTTATTTTTCCTTAAATTTAATGATATTGTAGTTGTGTCAGAGACGGTAAGTCTCAAAGTTCAGTCCTGTGACCTAAATTATCTCTAAGACAGTATTTGTTGATATCAAAAGTAAAATATTCAATTAAATCTTAAGAATGTGCTCTGTGTGCTCAAGCTATTAGCATAGATGCTAAGTGGCTAGAATTCACGCAATTGCTAATTTTATGCTAAAAACTCATTGCTGTTACCCTCATTGCTGTTACTCAAATAAAGAGTAACAGCAATGAGTGGCGGTAACAGCAATGCCCTCTTATGCCCTTTTATATTAATTAAAAGAATACAATGAATGAATGAATGAATGTAAAGAATATAATGAATGGATCAATATTAATTAGCTTACATGATTCCATACATTTTAAGTGAAATAGGCTAACTAAAGTTGTTGTCACCTGAGATCAGTTTATAATTTGAATTATAATTACAGGGAGCATTGAGCGCTGCTGAAAAGCAGCGGCGGTATCGAGCCAGGCGTGATGCAGATCCAGAGAGGAGAGAAAAATATTTAGAAAAGGAAAAGGAGAAGTACAGGAGAGAACTGCGGTCAGGCAAAAGAAAGAACATCAGTGAAGTCAGTGCCAGAGAGAAACAAAAACAGCGTAGAAAGTGGAGGGAGACCTACTACAGGGTGAAAAAGAGAAAAAAAGCACTGCAGGAACTCCTTGCCACTCCTCCACACAGGCCCGAGCCAGCTCTAGATGTGCAGCCCAGCTCCTCAAGGTTTGGTTTTAGTTTGTGTATGTGTGTTGTGTATCTGTGTATCTTTCAGTATAGTTACAAAGTAGATAATGGAAACATACAAGCTAACATACAGTATAGAAGATTTGATCAGTTCAAGTCACTGCAAAAGCTAAAAGAACCAGTACAATGATGTGCAGTTTCATCCAAAAGTGTAAAAAGGTGATAAAGTGCTTTGAGAGGACTTAAATAATTTTTAAATAGGTTTGGTTAATAGATTCTAGATAAATTATAAATAAATAAATTTAAAAATCACTAAATTCATTTCTAAATAAGCTACAGACATTAAACAGTGTAACTGAACACTGTAATACAATGCAATGTGTATTTATTGTGATGTACTTGTGTTTTAGACAATGTAATCAAGGACAGTGAAGGAGCAGGAGAACAAAATATAAGTTGAAGAAACAAATTGAAGAGTTACAGGATCTTCTGAAGAAGGAAACACAAAGAAAGGAGAAATACAAGAAACAAGTTCAAAGGCTGAAAAGGAAAAAATGAGTCTCCACGTACAAAAGTCAACCGAAAAATACAACAGTTTCCACGTGCGACCATTCGAAAGACTCTCTTCTTTCATCATGCTTTGATTGAGAACATTAGGAATAAGTACAGAAATGCAAAGGGGGAGAGAGAAAGGCAAATCATTTCCAAAGTCATAACGGGGCAGGTTATCAAGAAATACAGGCTGCAACGGATTGCCCAGGCTTCACTGGGTTTTTCAAAGACAAGATGGCAGAATGTAAACCGATGGCTACACCTACCAACGGATGCAAAAGAGAGGGATAGGGAAGTATCTGATGGACAGCGTGAGGGCTTTCTATGAGAGAGATGATGTGAGCTGAATCACAACAGGGAAAAAGCAGACCATCACTCTTAAAAAAATTAAAAAGCAAAAAAGATTCCTTTTAGATACCATGAAGAACTTGCACCTGAAATTTGTGGCTGAAGAGAGATTAATCTCTTATTCCCTTTTTTTGTTCTCTACGTCCATTCTGGGTTGTGGTTCCAACGCTGAGTGATCGTGACACATGCATGTGCAGAATGCATGAGAATTTGGCATTCATCGTTCAGAAGCTACACCAACTCGGGGTCATCAGCACCGTTAATTTGGATGAGCTGGTGAGATCAATCACATGTGACCCTGAAAACATAAAATGCATGTATGGTGACTGTAATGAATGCAAAGACCTCTCCTGCCCAGTCTCAAGTTCATATGTAGCAGAGAGTGAAGTTACTTACCTGCAGTGGGCGACAGTGGATAAGGAGCATAAGAATGACCCAAACAAAACATCGAAGGTCACCATGAAGAAGGAGTTCCGGTCCACTCTTGAAGATCTGCTGGACCAGCTGAACCTCCAGCTGCATAGGTTCACGAGACATGTTTATAACATCAGGAATCAGTACATCCACTACAGGGCACTCAGAAGTGGGTTGAAAGGCCATGAATGTTTAATTCATGTAGACTTTTCAGAAAATTACATATGCAAGTACAGTGCTGAAATACAAGCTGTACACTTTGGAGCTTCACACCAGCAAGCAACATTGCACACAGGCGTGCTTTATGTACATTCCAACTCCAGTCCAGCGTCCTTCTGCTCAATTTCGCCCTCACGACTGAAGGGCCCGCCAGCAATCTGGCAGCACCTGTCCCCAGTGCTTGACTATGTGCGGAGTACATACCCTGAGGTCACTACAGTCCATTTTTACAGTGATGGCCCTTGCACCCAGTATAGGCAGCGGGGTAACTTGTTCTTGGTTAGCACTGAGCTCTTCAACCGTGGATTTAAAGCAGGGACATGGAACTATTTTGAGGGTGCCCCTGATGGCATAGGAGGGGCACTGAAGAGGAAAGCAGACAGCATAGTCTGCAAAGGAACAGACATACCTGGTGCTGCAGAGCTGTATTCTGCACTGCAGAAAAGTGGAACCTCAGTCGTTTTTTTGTGGATGAACAAGACATCGACAGAGCAGTTCTAGGAATGCCTAATGATTTGCCTCCTCTTCCATCCACCATGAGGATGCATCAGGCAGTGACCCTTGCCTATGGAGAACTGTCCTACAGGGATGTCAGCTGCTTGTGCACAGCAGCACAAAATCTCCACTGTGAATGCTTTGATGCAAAGCATTTTACATTCACTCATTCACAGGCAGTTCCTACAGCATCCACAGACATCACAGAGTGGCAAAGGCCTGAAGCTGTTGGCCAGTGGCGCGTCCTCAAGTATGATGGTGACCTGTACCCTGGAGTCATCACAGACATTAGTGAAACAGATGTTGAGGTCCGCTGTATGGCAAAAGTAGGGATCAACAGGTTTTTCTCTGGCCAGCCCGGATGATATTCTTTGGTACCTCTTCAATGATATTGTGTCCGTCATCACACCCCCGAAACCAGTCACATCACACCACGTGGAAATTGACAGAGAAATCTGGGCAAAGCTACAGAATATATTAGAAGAGGTCACTACCTTATTTTTAAATCTATTAGTCATGATTGGTGTAAAGCTGGGGATAATGAATATATTTTGTAGACAGTGTAGAATATTTTCAAATTTATCGGAAATGATGGTCAATGCATAGATCCAAGAACATATAACATCTTAACTTTTTGTTTGTGTCCATTTTACTGTTTTCAGACGTAAAGAACCAATACTGTGCATCCATGGAGAAGCAAGACAGACCCACAAGCCGTTTCTCTCTTCTCGTCTTTCGCTGTGTCATACAGCTGTCATACAAAAAGGCACAGAGCCAATACACACACACACTTCAGATCTCTCATTCAAACCTGATGTCCTCACATAATTTGCAGTTAGTGGGGCTTTCCTTTTTGACTCCCACTATACTACCTCTAACAGTTTGTATTGAAATGGTGATGTATTTTAATAATTTTGTATATGTTCTGTCTTTGAATCTTACCAATAGCAACAATGAATTTTAATATGATGTTCTGTTTATTGTGTCAAAGTGCTACATGCAGGTCACACACACTCATATATCCATGCACTCACATACTCATTCCTGTTACCGATTTTCTTTCCTGTTACCAAATGTTTTTTTCTGATTATTCAATTGTTTTCTCCAAAATTCAAGAAAATGCACTGTATTTTTACATTTATATTGGTTCCATCAGTTGTCTGATTGCTTAATGAAATACATGCTCAATCTTTGGATGAAATTTATTTTTTTTTAATGTTCTTTAAAAGAAAAGGTCTGATTTGCATTATTAAAAAAATACAACTCTGGTTTAAATATGTTTTTTTTTGTCATAAATATTAGTATTTCATCATGTAACCAACCATTTCTTCTACATTAACTCTTTTTCTAAGGGAAAACAATGTATGTGGTTGATATTCTTTTAAACATGGTTTTAAAATGGCATTTGAGTTTTGGTAACAGCACAGAAAAAAAATGCAATGATAATAAACTTTTGAAAGTTGCAATAAATTAAATAAAGTAGCCTGAGATTGACCAGTAGTCATTTTGAATGAGTAAATGTGTATATTACTAAATTCTATATTGAAATGGAATGAAAAATGAAGTTTAATTTTGAAGAGTTGTAATGAGCAAATGGCACCATATCAATATCATAATATTGAGATGATTATAGAGATGTATTTTTTAATTAAGCAAAGCTCCAAAACTTTGATCCATGACTTTGAAGACTACAGCACAATAAAGAAGGAAATAACAACATTAAACACAATTAAAACATACAAAAAAAGAGACCACGTAACAACATAGACTTCTTACCCATGGTAGAAGCACAAAAATCAAGGAAAAATTATAGCTGCTGTGCAGCAATGGTCGGGGCCGGGCAATTTTAGGCAAAATTAGGCAATCCTGATCAACAAGCAGAGTGTAGGAAGATGAAAAAAAAGGTGGCATTCTAATGTGCATTTTACATCAGTTGAGGCTTGAACTCACAATTTCTGGCACAAGGGACTCTGCATATTGACTGATAGCTAAGCCAAATAAACAGGGAAAAGAGACAAGGGATAAACAGGGAAACGTGTTGATAAAGAGTATTTGTCTCTTCCCAAAACTCCCTGAATCAAAGTTATTTTAACCTTAGTAGTCTCTAATCCACATAGCATGATACCTGAACATAGGACTTTCACATTAGAAGGTCCGTTCTGCCTTAGCTGAGACTTGAATTCACAATTTCTGAGACTGAGGTCCATCTTCTATCTCACTGAGCTAATTGGCGAGTGACAGTTCATGTGTGGCTTCACAAATTGACTAAGCCAAGGATCAGGGTGCCAGGCAGCAGCCATCCATGCCATGGAAAAGAACATTTCAAAGTGAAAGTTCCAAAGCTGTAGCACATATGCATGTATGTATATGTTTATAATACTGTTTACAGTCAAACATTTTGATGCACTGTAGGCTCAATTTTCCATAAATCAAACATCTGTGTGGATCGTTTGTGTAGGACAGTCTGAAGATGCTCTGTAGCAAGTTTGGTGTCAATTGAGCAAAAATTGTGGGAGGAGATAGGTTTAATAAGTTTTACAGTTTTTGAAAAAAAAAACAGAGTGATGGACTTCATAATTTGCAATAGGTTTAAATGTACAAAAGTTTCTTCAGCTACATTTTGGTGAAAGTTGCAAATCTGTAGCACATATGGTTGTGAATTTTCAAAATTTTGAACTTTAGAGGCTTGCTGTAGCGCCACCATCAGGACTATTGGCCTGTTTTCGCAGCTGAGGCAATCTGACATGGGACTGGACCTTTGTGCAAAGTTTGGTCATTTTTCACGCATGGGAAGTAGGATTTCCTCAGAAGAAGAAGAAGGAGAAGAAAGAAAGAACATGCAGGATTACAGCATGCAGCTTAGGCTGCCCGGCCCCTAATAACTTGACAATATTGAGCAACTGTTTCATATCTAACATCACTATCAATTTCATGAACACTATCGTAAATAGATTGGGCTGGCAGAAAACCTGGCAGTACTTCATACATGATATCCTTCAATTGAATCAAACCCGCTCTTAACATTTTTATATTATACAACATTTTATCCTCTTTTTTTATATACTTATTTAGAAAAATTGGCAGTTCTTTTATCACACTCACAGAATGAGCCGCATAATCAATATGCTCTAAAAATTCTGCTTGAGCAGACAGGACCTCCCTGTAAAAAAGAGGAAGCTCTGCTGTCATCGGTGCTTTCAATTTCATCAACAAAACAAAATCTCCTATATTGAGCACTTTATTTATAAAATAACTCATCAAACCTTTCCACCCGTAAGCCATATCGTCATATAGATATTTTTTCACTAACTTAATTCTAAAGGCACATTTTTCTCTTTCCATATCTACTAACTGTAAACCCCCTCCTTATATTTACTTATTAAGGTTTTCCTATTAATTTTGCTCACAAATATAGTTATCATTTCATTCAGTCTATTCAATACCCACAAGGGTAAGTCTAAGATTATTTAAAACCACCACTTTCCCATTAAGGTTTAACACCCCCCCCCCCCCCCCCCCCCCCCGATAACTCAGTCCCTCTAACTTGGTTAGTAGTCTTTAACAAAACACTTAGAGATTTGACTACTACTGAGTATAAAAGTGATGACACCCCTGCCTCACTGATCTGTTTAACTTGAAACTAACTGTTAACACCCCGTTACATTAAACCTTACCTGTTGCTGTCCCATACAATTGTCACAGTTCCATTCTCCCTGTTTGGCTCCTGTTCCTCTTCCTCAGTAATTTTCCACTCTCCCTGCCTCTGCTCCACTCCACCTGTCAGCCACTCCCACCTAATCAGCCCAACTCCACTCACCTGCAAGCCCAGCTGCAGCTCATTCCCAATCAGTCCACTATATCAACCTCTCCAGCACACTCACTCCTTGCCAGAGTGTTTCTTCAGGACTCCATGTTAGACTCTCGAGCACTGTCTCCTGGACTGTTTCCCCGTTGCCTACCCTGCTTGCTTAAGACTCACCTGCCTTGTCTGTTCCCTGGAAAACAACCACAGCCTTCTGTCCCTCACCCTGAGATCTGCCTCTGAGATCTCCCTGAGGTCTGTCTGTTCACCTGGTCCCAACTTCTCCGCCTGGTCCCCACTTCCCTGTTGCTCATCCCTTGTCAGCTCACCTGTCTGCTCCCTCGGTCCCTCAGTTCAGCTCAACCCATTCCTCGAGCCTGAACCCCAGAGACTTTGTGTGGGCTCTGAGCCTGAAGACAGACTGTACCTGTGCATCTTTGTCTGCCTAGTTCCTGTTTAGTCTCAGTAATAATAGAGGTCCTTACGAACATTTCCTGTTTGGTGTACTGCATTTGGGTCCAGAACACACCCATTACAACAATAAATTCAACCATTTAATAAACCTATCCCCAAACCCCACCTTTTTCAAAATTCCAAACATAAATTCATCTACTCTGTAAAATGCTTTATTAAAATCTATAGATACTAATATACCTGTTTGATTTGTTATTTTTAAATACTCCACTGTATCCCTTATTGTACTGACTATATCTGCCACTTCTCTCCCCGGTATACTATATGCCTGCGTCAGTGCAGGTTTATAATCCACATTAATAGTGTAATCGGTCTATAATTTGCCAATTCAGACCGCTTAGATAATTGAAATTATAATGCAGTGTTAAAACAATGAATCTGTGGTTTCTTAATTAAACAAAAATCGATTCTGCTCCTTTTCAGAGTCCCTTGAACCGTCTGCATCCTGGAGTATACTCTCGCCAGAGGATTTTCGTCACAGAATTTCAGAATTTTGTGCTATAAGGCAGCAACGACACAGCTTCAGGGAACTTTACTTTTAAGTAACGAGTTCCATCATATACCTCCGTCCCAGCCCATTTTCTGCGGCGGATGGCTGAAGCCGGCTCCACTCCCCACTGAGTCAGTTTTATCAATTATTTGCTCATCAGTAATATATAACGGTAGGTTTAACAAGGACAACTCGTGTGTCCTTTACCACCTCCGATGCAACAATTTTTTATTTTAGAGCCATCCAACAGTCTTTCTTTACCTCTGTGGTTACTCATTGTCAATTCCCACCTTTTGTCTGATTTGGCTCTGCTGTTACGGTGTGTAAAGTCAACTAAGAAAACACAAAAGGTGGACCCAAAAATGCAGACTGGAATGGAGGGCAGAGTTCAAAGGAGATTTAATCATAAACAAAAGGTAACTCAAACACAGGCTTACGTGAACAAAGACAGAATCCAAAAGACAAAAACCAAACCAGGCAAAATCCAAAAAAAAAAAAATCCAAAAGGGTATAAATCCAAAAAACACTGGGAGATACACACAGAGGGCTCAGGAACTTGACATCAAAATCAACACATAAAACTAAAGTTGCAGAATTCCAGAACAAGGTACAAAAATCCAAAAACACGAAGAAAACACTGAAAAGGCTCAGGAAATTTGACACAAAGGATAACGCAACAAACTGACACAGACAGAGAGAACCACAGGGACTAATGCCCCGTTTACACGTACACGGTTATTTTTAGAAAGGGAGAAATATCCCTTCGTTTGCACCCTTCGTTTACACGCAAACGCAAAATTCGCCTCTGAAAACGATGCATTTTAAAAACTCCGGCCAAAGTGGAGATCTCGGAAAACTCCGGTTGCACGTTTGCATGTAAACGGAGCAAAACGAGAAAACGCAGGCAGTAGACGTCACAGTATGCGACAGAACTTGCACCCACGTCAAAAATACGACCTGTGTTTACATGTTGCTATGGTGATCATGGATTCCTTCAGAGTAGCAGTCGCATTTATGTTGGTGCAAGCCCTCTTCGCATGTTTACATTTGCAAATACAGCTGCTCTATTATATAGAGGAGCAGAGACGGATGAGAGCTCGGAGGTCAGCAATTTTGCAGCAACCAGAGATGGGAAGTAACGATGTACAAGTAACGAAGTACTGTAACGAAGTACATTTTTTTGGTATCTGTACTTTACTGAGTATTTATTTTTCTGAGTACTTTTTACTTTTATCCGTTACATTTTAACACAAGTATCTGTACTTTTTACCCCGTACATTTTCAAAACAGGCTCGTTACTTTTAATGCACGCAAACGATGAAATCATTGAAATATTATTTAGACCAGAATAAAAACATTTCCGCAGGCTCCGCCAATCGTATGAAACATTACTCACGGTTCCATACATCCCAGCTTGTGATTGGCTCGCTGTCCATGATCATTCTTTTCATTGGCTACAGAGACTACCACCACGGACATGGTTTTTCTCTGCCCGCAGGCTTTAGGTAGCGTGCTTGTTTTTTTCCACGCTAACTCACTTCAGTAACTTGAACGAGAGATTCGTTAATGTGAGGACTATGGAACCGAACCAGGCAGCAACATATCCGACACAGAGGAGCAGGACAGTGAAGTGGTAGCGGTAAACCCTGACGACTGCACGTCGGAGGACGAGCCAGATGGACGGGACGAACAGGCTACTGCCCAGAATTACCACCCATGGCCTTACTTGAAGGAAATGTTCACGTTTGTCGGCTCAAAAAAGAATTCCTGGCGAATGAACTGTGTCCTGTGCAGACCCAAAGTCAGAGAGCTTCTCGCTTACAAGAATTCTCCGTCGAATTTGAAAAAACACATAAAGGTAAGCAAAGCAAAAAGCAAAGTGTTAACGTGACGTTATGCTAGGTTAGCTTAGCATTCCATGACCATCATGATGTATCAGCGACGTACCAGTTAGGCCTAATGCTGTAGTTCGGTAGTTTAAAACTTTTTCATATGATATGGGTCGATAATTTTTCAGCATTTGAGCCACAAGACCACCTTTCATTTCATGAAACTTGGCCTCTTAGACCCAAATCTTGAGCTAAAAGAATGTCTTTGTTAATGTTTGATATGATTTGGTCCATAATTCCATACTATAGCTTATTGATGTTGGTAGAGTGCAGGCACATGTTGATCAAAATAAACAAGTGTAGACTTAACGTAAATTAAGTAATGCAGATGTTTGACAACAATTTAACTCTTTACTTAAGGCTCTATAACTTATTTATTTTTACTTTTTTCTCACTTCTAGAGAAAGCACAACAACCACATGGACAAATACTTGAAATTAACTTCCATCAAAAGGAAATCCTCCGAGCCAGAGAAAGGTGAAGGTCCCCTGCCAAGCAGGTTTTGTAATGGAAGTTTTTTATGTTACTTATTAAGATTCAGAGATCAGAAGATGTCAGGGATCAACCTATTCTTTATTTGTAGTCATCAGGTTACAGAGCCTGCCCCAGAGAGGCAACATGCCCCCTCCAGCCTCCCATTCAGTGTCACACAGGTCTTTTTATACAGGAGACATACAGAAGTAACAGATGGCCAGCCCTTATAAGTGCATACTGTAGACACTTTAGTGGAAGATACAGTTTGGGATATTTTGCAAATGTATTGGTGAGACACAGCTGTTATCAGTTCACATGACTCTGCTTAGCTTCTAATAGGTGCTGTTCCCAAACTTTTTGAGAGTGGTATGCCATTGGGAATTGACTGTAAATATAGTCAGTTGTTATTTTATTTTTTCCCCATGTTGAGGCGTGTTCTTTTGTTGCAAGGAACCAGGAGACGATCTCTTTCTGATTCAAAGTATTTAATTGACATTGGCAGAATAGAAATACATGTACATGGATCTTTCTTTGTTCAGAAACCAACAGTCCGCGTTAGCAGTTAGCTGTAGCCACCTCACAAAGAAAGAGTGTCTAACTTAACGTTACACAGTATTTTAAATGAAAATGTGCGATTATCTAATTGGTCTATAGTGGTGGGGAGGGCCGTGGTTTAGACTTAGCTCTCCCTTCATTGGTCCATGGCCTGGTCCGAGTTTCTTGACACTTGTTTCTTTCCAATCCAGGGTGACAGTGCCCTGAAATGTAAAACAGCTAGGTGCCTGATGTTTTGCCTAAATTTGATATTCTGTACGTGACTGTCTGTAGAGTTTCATATCCCAGTCTTAATGCCAAATTTTTGACTGGCCTATTGCCCAATTGTCCATTTACTTCTAGAATGTTGCGAAAAAGGGGAAGTGTGATCTGGGGTTCGTCTCGAGTATCTGTGGAGTTTCATTAGGTCGTAAGTTCATCACTGAGGACAAGCGTGATCTGGAGTTCACCTTGGCAGTTTCGGTGGTTCATAAGTCTGTCACTAAGGATGTAGCTATGTGTTGCAAGACTAATGCTTCCTCAGAGAGTTTAAAAGTTTAATACTTGTTTTTCAGTCCATGTGGGACATAGGTCAATACAGATAGTTTCTTCTCCTGACACCCACCACAGGTTAAACTCTGGGAAACCAAGAAAGTGTCACAGAAGAGCGTGGATGATGCCATCATCACCTTTGTCATCCAAGGCCTGCAACCTCTGAGTGTCGTGGAACAACCAGGCTTCAAAAGTCTTGTACAGCACCTGCAGCCAGGGGTCAGTGTCATCTGCCGTGGTACCATCAAAAACAGAGTGGTTAAAGCTACCCATGACATGAAGAAGAATCTGAAGGCTGCAATGTCTGAGGTAGAGTTCATCGCTACAACAACAGACTGCTGGACAGCACACAGAAGAGGATTCCTAGGTGTCACGGCCCATTGGTTGGACCCTCTGACGATGAGACGATGCTCTGCTGCTCTCAGCGTGCTGTCAGTTAGAAGGGTCTCATACCTTTGCAGTACTCGCTGCTGCCCTGAATAACATACACACAGAATACAACATCCAGGCGAAGGTAGTGTGTGTTTACAGCCAAGTTGTCTCTAAGACCTCATTTACACTGACGGCTACATCCAGCCTGAATCAGATCTGTGCCATATTCAGACTGAACTCTGATTGGTATTAACATCACGTGACCATTAAAACCAGTCGGAATTCAGTCTGTTTTGTGGCACAGATCTGATTCAGGCTGGTGGCTGGATTTGGCTGCTGCCTGCCAGTGTAATTGGGGAGGAAAGAGATGGGTGGAAAATAGAGGAAGGTGATGGGTTTATGTTTACAAAGCACTTTTTTTTTGTTTTTTTTGCTCTTAACTTAAGTTCAATGCATTCTTTGCACATGGCTGAAACACTTATTTACTGTACACATGTACTTGACTGTGCTGCTGTCTGATTAAAAATATAAACTTGATTTCAAGAGGTGGGTCTACTTTCCATGATACTTTACATCAGTTTGGAAACCAATCCTTGGCCAATGGCCAGTTTTAACTAAGACGTGTGTTTGGAGTTTAACATTAAGACCTGAGGACCTGATTAAATGTTTGATCACATAAATGTCCTCTAAATCCTAACAGTCTTCTAAAAAAAAAAAAAACTAGGTTTCTATATCAGCACAAACCTGTTTGAAGATATATTCAAAGATTTGCACAATTTCTTTTCTCCAAAAATGGCAGATCTACAAGCTCATAGTGCTGCACTCGCTGCGCCATGAGCTTGTAGATCTGTTATTTATGAAAGTGTAATGGTATAAGTGTTTAAAATCTAAAGTGATACAGATCAGGTCCTAACGGGTTAATAGCCTTCAAATTACCCATTATATGATGTGAGGTTAAGAGGTTACAGTTGGCTTTACACAGAAACGACTGGTAAAAAACACAAACTTTGTACTTTTACTCTAAAAGTACATTTCATAGACTGTACTTTTTACTTTTTACTTGAGTAATTATTTCAGTGAGTACTTTTACTTTTACCAAAGTCGTTTTTTTTCACAAGTACTTGTACTTTTACTGAGTACAAAGTACTTGTAAGTACTTTTCCCATCTCTGGCAGCAACAACTTCTCCTCCCTCCAACACGAAGAGCCGGTTGGTGTAAACGCAAAGTTTTCTGTAAACAGATACGTGTGCACGAAATTATTTTTGAAAACGGAGAGAGTGAAATGTCCGTTTCTGAAAATAGCCGGCCACGTGTAAACGTAGTCTATGTAGACAGAAAACTAATCAGACACAGGTGGGCAAACAACAACAGGTGAACAAAATCAATGATCAAAAAAGAGCGGGAAAACAGACAAAGACAGGAAGTAAAAACAACAAAGACACACAAGGGAAAACCAAGACTACAAATTAAAACAGGAAGTGACCAACAAAATGTCCAAACCATAACATCTGCAGCCCAACACACATCCACATGTTAAGTCTAACGGCTTTCAACAGGTCGATCATCGTGATAGTATCATTTCCTTCAATTTCCACATTGACTACAAGGTTTTTTTACGATATTATCACTCCTGACCTCTTTTCCTTTGCCGTCCACTCCGTTCACTGCCTCCTCTGCTGTGGCTGCCGCGTGCACCCTCCCGACATTTTGTGCCGCAGCTCTCTCAGCTCCGCTTTCTGCTCCTCTTTCCGCTCCTCTCTCTTTTCCGTTCCCCTTCCCTCCGCTCCTCTCTCCACCACCTCCACCTCACTCCTTCTCCTCTCTCCTCGTGCCTCGGCTGGATGCGAGTCGATATCGATTCAGAATCAGAATACTTTATTGATCCCTGAGGGGAAATTGCATTTCAGTTACATCCCGTCCAAGAAACATAAAAACAGACAGTGGTACATAACAGGGGGAGGACAGGAGCGGGAGGAACTCCCCCTGTTATGTACCACTGTCTGTTTTTATGTTTCTGCTCCTTTTTAGAGTCCCTTGAACCGTCTGCATCCTGGAGTATACTCTCGCCAGAGGATTTTCGTCTCTCCAAATGTCACTCCATTCACGTTCTAACAAAAATTGCTGCAGGATTTTCCTTGAGGCATCTGCTCTCAAGACCCCCTCTCCACTAACGTCTAACAAAGTTAATTTCACATTGAAATCTCCCAGAATGATATCGCAGTCTTTTGCGGTCGTATACAGTCCTTTAAAAAAATGCTGCTCTGTCCTCTTTCCACATTAGGTGCGTACACCGTCATTAGTCTATAGGTTTTGTTTTGAAAACGAAACTCAATTTTTATCCACCTCCCCTCCCCATCCCTCCCCATCTGTTTTGCATAAATGTCACAGTTCGTTTGAATGCTCACTCCTCTAGCTTTGGTGGTCCCAAAGCATGAGAAAATTGGTCCTTGCCACAGTTTTTAAATTTCTTTTTCAATGTCCTCATCCCAGTGTGTTTCCTGCAGACATATTATATCTGCTGTACATAAATTCATTGTTTTCTCAAATTTTGCTAGATTTCCTAAGCCATTCGCATTAAACAAGGCAAGTTTTAAAGTCATGCACAAAGGAAAGCAAATGAGAACTAACCTGGATCATTATCTCTTCATCTTTTTTTGTCTTTTTTCCCCTGTGTAGCTTATTAGTTCTTGGAGATAGAGCTCCTTACCCCCCTCCTGCCCTGCTCCTTTCCCCCCATTCACCTGTGCCGATGTCTGGCCCCACGGTGGATGTCTCAGGCTGCGCGCACGGCAGCGACTCTCTGCTGCTTGCCATATTGTGGTGCGCACTCCTGCTCCTTTCTCTCGCTCTGTCTTTGCTGCCTGCTATTACTCTTTTCCTCAGAGGGACCACTCTGTCCTCCCGACCTCGTCCTCTCCGTGTCGGGTGTCTCTCTTGTTTGCTCCAGGCTGCCCTCCTCCTTTGCTCCCGTCTCCTCTCCTCCACTCCCGGTAGCCTCCATCTTCTCCTCCGTCTCCCTCTCCTCCTCATCCAGTTCAGGGCTGCTGGAGTCTCCCGTCTCTCCACCCTCCTCCTCCTCCCCCTCCTCCTCCTCCATTTCCTCCACCTCACCGTCCTCTGCTGTTTCAACTGCCATTTCATCACATTCTCTGGCATAATGTCCTTAATGTCTGGGAACTTAACTTTTAGATAGTGTGTTCCATCATATACCTCCGTCCCTGCCCATTTTCTACGACGGATGGCTGAAGCCGGCTCCACTCCCCATTGAGTTTGTTTGTCAGTGATTTGTTCATCTGTAATATATAGTGGTAAGTTCAGAAAGGACACAACCCTTGTGTCTTTTACCACCTCTGAAGCAACAATTCTGGAGTTTTTAATTTTAAAGCCATTTAATAGCCTCTCTCTTCCCCTCTGGTTATTCATCGTGAGCTCCCATCGTTTGTCTGATTTGGCTCTGCATCCTAACACTCGACCATGTTATCACTCCTGACCTCTTTTGCTGTTCCTTCCACTCCATGCTTCTTCTCTGCTGCTGTTGCTGCCGTGTGCACTGCTCCAACATTTTGTGCCGCAGCTCTCTCAGCTCCACTCGCAGCTCCTCTTTCCTCTCCTCTCTCCTCTCTCGTCTCCACTCCCCTTTTCTCCACTCCTCTCTCCACCACCTGCTCCGTCCTTCTCCTCTCTCCTTGTGCCTCGGCTGGACACGAGTCCCGCCGGGCAGCCTCACGCTGAGTCCATTCTCATAGTCATTGCCGTTGCTAGTTTCATTACCGGTTGATCTGTCCTTTTTTGAAAGGTAAGGTGCTTTCCCCCTCACAGCTTGTGCTGCTGGGGAAAATTCAACTACTTTGTCTGTATTTTTTCTTTTCGTTTTACTCCTTTCACACTCTCTGCTCTCTCCTTCTCCTTCCATCATGCGCTGCTTGACAGTACACTGGAACAGGAAACACAGGGGCGTGCTCAGGGTGGTGTGGCAGTAAGCCGCTATGGAACTCAGAACCGTGCTATTTTTAAATCTCCATCAGCGCTATCATGAAATGTCATTAATATTGTGATTTTTGACAAAAGGAGACGCCAAAAAGCTTACAGCACCTGGTATTCCTAGGCAGTCACCTATCCAAGTACTAACCAGGCCCGACCCTGCTTGGCTTCCGAGATCAGAGGAGATCGGGCGTGCTCAGGGTGGTGTGGCCGTAAGCCGCTACGGGACTCAGAACCGTGCTATTTTTATAAAAGCCATCAGCGCTATCATGAAATGTCATGAATATTGTGATTTTTGACAAAAGGAGACGCCAAAAAGCTTACAGCACCTGGTATTCCTAGGCAGTCACCTATCCAAGTACTAACCAGGCCCGACCCTGCTTGGCTTCCGAGATCAGACGAGATCGGGCGTGCTCAGGGTGGTGTGGCCGTAAGCCGCTATGGAACTCAGAACCGTGCTATTTTTATAAAAGCCATCAGCGCTATCATGAAATGTCATTAATATTGTGATTTTTGACAAAAGGAGACGCCAAAAAGCTTACAGCACCTGGTATTCCTAGGCAGTCACCTATCCAAGTACTAACCAGGCCCGACCCTGCTTGGCTTCCGAGATCAGACGAGATTGGGCGTGCTCAGGGTGGTGTGGCCGTAAGCCGCTATGGAACTCAGAACCGTGCTATTTTTAAATCTCCATCAGCGCTATCATGAAATGTCATTAATATTGTGATTTTTGACAAAAGGAGACGCCAAAAAGCTTACAGCACCTGGTATTCCTAGGCAGTCACCTATCCAAGTACTAACCAGGCCCGACCCTGCTTGGCTTCCGAGATCAGACGAGATCGGGCGTGCTCAGGGTGGTGTGGCCGTAAGCCGCTACGGCACTCAGAACCGTGCTATTTTATATAAAGCCATCAGCGCTATCATGAAATGTCATTAATATTGTGATTTTTGACAAAAGGAGATGCCAAAAAGCTTACAGCACCTGGTATTCCTAGGCAGTCACCTATCCAAGTACTAACCAGGCCCGACCCTGCTTGGCTTCCGAGATCAGACGAGATCAGGCGTGCTCAGGGTGGTGTGGCCGTAAGCCGCTATGGAACTCAGAAGCGTGCTATTTTTATAAAAAACCATTAGCGCTATCATGAAATGTCATTAATATTGTGATTTTTGACAAAAGGAGACGCCAAAAAGCTTACAGCACCTGGTAATTCCTAGGCAGTCACCTATCCAAGTACTAACCAGGCCCGACCCTGCTTGGCTTCCGAGATCAGATGAGATCAGGCGTGCTCAGGGTGGTGTGGCCGTAAGCCGCTATGGAACTCAGAACCGTGCTATTTTTAAATCTCCATCAGCGCTATCATGAAATGTCATTAATATTGTGATTTTTGACAAAAGGAGACGCCAAAAAGCTTACAGCACCTGGTATTCCTAGGCAGTCACCTATCCAAGTACTAACCAGGCCCGACCCTGCTTGGCTTCTGAGATCAGACGAGATCAGGCGTGCTCAGGGTGGTGTGGCCGTAAGCCGCTATGGAACTCAGAAGCGTGCTATTTTTATAAAAACCATTAGCGCTATCATGAAATGTCATTAATATTGTGATTTTTGACAAAAAGAGACGCCAAAAAGCTTACAGCACCTGGTATTCCTAGGCAGTCACCTATCCAAGTACTAACCAGGCCCGACCCTGCTTGGCTTCCGAGATCAGATGAGATCAGGCGTGCTCAGGGTGGTGTGGCCGTAAGCGCCTATGGAACTCAGAACCGTGCTATTTTTAAATCTCCATCAGCGCTATCATGAAATGTCATTAATATTGTGATTTTTGACAAAAGGAGACGCCAAAAAGCTTACAGCACCTGGTATTCCTAGGCAGTCACCTATCCAAGTACTAACCAGGCCCGACCCTGCTTGGCTTCTGAGATCAGACGAGATCAGGCGTGCTCAGGGTGGTGTGGCCGTAAGCCGCTATGGAACTCAGAAGCGTGCTATTTTTATAAAAACCATTAGCGCTATCATGAAATGTCATTAATATTGTGATTTTTGACAAAAAGAGACGCCAAAAAGCTTACAGCACCTGGTATTCCTAGGCAGTCACCTATCCAAGTACTAACCAGGCCCGACCCTGCTTGGCTTCCGAGATCAGATGAGATCAGGCGTGCTCAGGGTGGTGTGGCCGTAAGCCGCTATGGAACTCAGAACCGTGCTATTTTTAAATCTCCATCAGCGCTATCATGAAATGTCATTAATATTGTGATTTTTGACAAAAGGAGACGCCAAAAAGCTTACAGCACCTGGTATTCCTAGGCAGTCACCTATCCAAGTACTAACCAGGGCCCGACCCTGCTTGGCTTCCGAGATCAGACGAGATCGGGCGTGCTCAGGGTGGTGTGGCCGTAAGCCGCTATGGAGCTCAGAAACCGTGCTATTTTTATAAAAGCCATTAGCGCTATCATGAAATGTCATTAATATTGTGATTTTTGACAAAAGGAGATGCCAAAAAGCTTACAGCACCTGGTATTCCTAGGCAGTCACCTATCCAAGTACTAACCAGGCCCGACCCTGCTTGGCTTCCGAGATCAGACGAGATCGGGCGTGCTCAGGGTGGTGTGGCCGTAAGCCGCTAGGGGACTCAGAACCGTGCTATTTTTATAAAAGCCATCAGCGCTATCATGAAATGTCATTAATATTGTGATTTTTGACAAAAGGAGACGCCAAAAAGCTTACAGCACCTGGTATTCCTAGGCAGTCACCTATCCAAGTACTAACCAGGCCCGACCCTGCTTGGCTTCCGAGATCAGACGAGATCGGGCGTGCTCAGAGTGGTGTGGCCGTAAGCCGCTACAGGACTCTGAACCGTGCTATTTTTATAAAAGCCATCAGCGCTATCATGAAATGTCATTAATATTGTGATTTTTGACAAAAGGAGACGCCAAAAAGCTTACAGGCAGTGTCGGAGAAGTTCTGTTCACCAGCTGTGCAGCTGTCTGTGTGTGTGATTGGTGTGCCTCCCTGTCGCTGCACTCCCTGTCCCTCTCTAATGTTCTTTGTTGTTCTTGGGTTATTAGGTGTTTTTTCAGGTATGTGTCATTTTGTGCATATGTAGGTTTGCATTAGTTATGAGTGGTCTAGTTTTTTAATGTAAAGACAAAATTTGTTGAAATGTTGACTGAATGAGGATAATAATGAACAATCAACTGTAAGATTACTTTTGCTTCATGGGGCAGAGCTGTGTTGTGGAAAGTGTTGAGTGTGTGCATTGTATATGGTTGTACTGGTGAGTTTTAGTTTTCAAATATTTCATAAAAGTGACACTTTAATAACAGCTGTTATTATTAAAACTGTATCAATAATGTGATCAGAGTATTTATATTTGTTATATTTCAAAACAAGTGATATTCTGATTTGGCTGCACGTCATTTGTTGTGTTCAGAATGTGTAAGTTGTGGGCTGGTTGTGTTTGTGTGGGGTTGTTGGAAATAACTGGAGAAGCTGTGTTCATGGAAATACATTTAAATTACAATCAGATTGGGGCGGCACGGTGGCGCAGTGGTTAGCACTGCTGCCGCACAGCAAGAAGGTCCTGAGTTCGTCAGGGCCCTTCTGGAGTTTGCATGTTCTCCTCGTGTCTGCGTGGGTTCTCTCCGGGTACTCCGGCTTCTTTCCACAGTCCAAAGACACGCAGCATCATAGGTTAATTGTTGACTCTAAATTGCCTGTAAGCGTGAATGTGAGAGTGAGTGGTTGTCTGTCTCTGTGTGTCAGCCCTGTGATGAACTGGTGACTTGTCCAGGGTGTACCCCGCCTCTCGCCCAATGTCAGCTGGGATAGGCTCCAGCTCCCCTTGACCCTCACAGATAAGCGGTTACAGAAGATGAATGAATGAACAATCAGATTGATGTATTGATTTTTTCTTATTATATTTGTGTGATTTGGTGCAAAGTGGGAAGTGTATGTTATGTTGGTTGTATGTAAATAAAAGGTGTTTTGAAGTCAAAGTTAGTAACAGTTCATATAAATGTAGATATGGTTCAAATTTTGTGATGAATGAGAAAGTTTATAAATTGTATCAATGACTACATTTACATGCAGTCAATATTCAGGTTAAGGTCAATATCCATTTTCTGAAACATTTGGAATAACCCTTTTTACATCGGAGCAAAGGGTTATTCCTGTAATCAGGGGTAATTGTAATAAATTGAGTTCCCGATCAAAATGGTGACCAGGGACAACGTCTTGGGACCCGGGAGAGGGGACGACGATGACAACTCAGCACCGCCACTTTAATCGTATGATGCTTTTCAGCAACACTCAATTTTGTCACACAGTAACAACATGACTAAAACCCCTTTCCCCCTTTAAGGCTCAAGTAGTGTATTATCGGGTTTAAATTTTTTAGCAAAAAATGTCATTTCAGCACAAACAACTTTATAAGAACACAATATTACTGAACAAGCCGCACGTACTTGATCTTCGCTTGACGCCAGGATGATGAAGTTAATTACTTGTGATCTGTCGCGTCTGACTGAAACACCTCATAGAAATGATATTTTCAATTTTTCATTTTTTATTCAAAAACGAAATTCGTTTAAGGCAAGAAATTTAAAGTGTTTTTAAAGTCATGATATTAACTGACACGGATCCCCATTTTGTTTGAGGTCGACGCGGGTTTGCGTCCCCGCAAAAGGGCGGCACAGTGCTTTCCCGTGGTGTTAGATACAGTCGGTTTAAAATAAAGTCATTTGATCACAAATTTAGAATTAAATATTTTTTTTTAAAAAAAAAACCGTTACACTGGGGTTTGGGGTTTGGGATTCTTGGGGAGATTTTATGTCTTCTTCGTGACAACGCATTTCACTACGCCAACTTTTGGGGGTAAATCCGTCCGTATCGCCATCGACATATTTAACCCAAAAGTAATGAATTTTTGGTTTTTTTAATTTTTTATTTTGAAAAAATGAACACCTTCTTCCTTATTCCTGACTCAATAGACTAAGATCCCTTGTGAATAAAACATGCGCAGAACACAAATTAATGTTCCTTTGGAGGGGGAAAACCCGATAGGCTATCCCCATGACCAAATATTCGGGTAAAAAAAGGAGTAACCCGGGGGGTCATATTCGGGTTTTTAAAAAGGGTTTTTGGGTTTTTAATCCCCCGTCAACAACCGGGTTATTGCTAATATTCCGTTATGAAAGGGTATTTGACTGCAAAAACGATCATTGAATTTTGTGTGTAGCTTTTACAATGTGCATTACAGTTGTATTGTGGGACAAAAAAAATGCAGTTTGCCAGTTTTCCCCCTTAGAAGTCATTCTAATGGTGTTTTACTTTTCAATTTGTGTATTGGGGAGAGGATAAAAACGTGATTGAGGCACTTCTTTTGACAAGGGAAAATTCAAAAATATTTTTAAAAAGAAATTTAATGTGCGAGTTTTTTTAAACAAAAGTGATGAAATGTTTCTGCAAAGGGTTTCAAGTAATTGTTGATTATTTTGGTTTCTTATTTTTCTTTTTAAAGTGAGGCGGGTTTTTTGTGGGTAGATGTGTACGAAGGAAAATCATTTGAAAAGAGCCAAAACATTTTGTTTTTGTACAGAAAGAAGAGGTTGTTTGATCAAAGTGTTTTCATTACAGGATGAAGCGAACCAAAAAAGGTGCCAAAAACAAAAGAAGGGGAACAAATGAAATCCCAACAGCACGTTACACAAATGAATCAGACAAAAAAGGAATCATAAAGTAAAGGGGCAGATGCATCATTTTTTTGAGAAGAACAAAAATGTTTTAAACCACAGAAAAAAACGTCTACAATTTTAAAGGGAAAATTTTACGAGGTTTGCACATAAAAAAATCCCAAGTAAAAAAGGAAAAAAAGAAAACAACTTTAAAAGTTCCAAACAAAAAAAAGACATTTGGGAAATTTTTGTGCTTTTTAAAGAAAAAGTTTTGTGTCTTTGAAATAAGTGTGTTATGTTGTGGTTAGTCTTTACAAGACGCACAAAAAAACGTTAAAAACATATCAAAGTAATAAAAGGTGTCAGTTATATAAAGTTTAGAAAATACACACACAAAAAATGACAAAACAAGTCAAAAAATAAAAGTAATTATAGTTTTGGTCAGCAATGGTCGGGCCCAGGAAATTTTTTAGGCAAAATTAGGCAATTCTGAGCAAAAAGCAGATGTGGGAAGTGAAAAAAAAGGTGGCTTCAAATGCATTTACATCTTTGGGGCTTGAACTCAACACCCCCACAATTTCTGGCACAAGGACTCTGCATATGACTGATACTAAGCCAAAAAAACGGGAAAAAGACAAGGGAAAACAGGGAAACGTGTTTGATAAAGAGTATTTGTCTTTTCCCCAAAACTCCCTGAATCATAATTATTTTAACCTTAGTAGTCTCTAATCCACATACAATACCTGAACATAAGGTTTTCACATTTGAAAGTCCTCCCCCTTTAGTGAGGCTCAAACCACAATTTTCTGACACTAAAGCCGTCTTTTATCTCACGAGCAAATTTGGGGAAAGTGACTTTTTCATGGTGGTTCACAAATTGACAAACCCAAAGGGAAACAGGGTGCCGGGCAGCAGCCATCCATGCCTGGAAAAAAACATTTCAAAGTGAAAGTTCCAAACGTACACATATGGTTATTTGTTGTAAATTTTAAAAGTTTTGAAATTGGAGGTTTGCTGTAACCCACCATCAGGACTAGTCTTGTGTTCCATTTTGAGACTCTGGCAGGGACTGGACCTTTGTGAACATTTTTGGGTAGTTTTTCCATAGGGAAAATGTTTTAAAACAAGCAGGCTTGAACCAAAACCCCTTCAACACCAAAACCATCCCTACTCACTGAGCAATTTGGAAAAAAAGGGAAACACCACTTGTAGCTTCAAAAATTTAAAACTAAGCCATCCCCTTTTGGGGGCAAGACAGCGGGTTTTTACATGAAAAGGCAGATTTCAAATGGCTGTAAAAATTCATTTATTGAGACAAAAATCCCAAAATACAAAAATTTGCATCTAGACAGCATGGAGATTTTGGGTTTCATTAGTTTTTCAAAAAGATTTAGGGGCCCCCAAAAGGGGAAAAACTGATTTTTTTAAAAATGACATTTTTGGCATTGACTCCAATTGTTTCACGAGAGTGAAATTCAAAATGCTGTAAAAAAATTCGTTTTTGAATAAAATTCGGATATTTTCCAAACATCAATCTACCAGACCCAAAAATTTTTGTCATTTTTTTCATGAACTTTGAAAATGAAATTAGGAAGAATTTTGCAAGATATTTTTTAAAATACCGTTACAGCAAACTTTTTGATGCACGTAGGCTCAATTTTGATAAACAAAAATCTTGTGGTCGTTTGTGTAGGACAGCTGAAGATGCTCGTGCAAGTTGGTGAAATTTAAAACAAAAATTGGGGGAAAGGTTTAATAATTTTTTTACAGTTTTTTGAAAAAAACAGTGATGGACTTCATAATTTGCAATGGGTTTAAATGTACAAAATTTCTTCAGTATGGGGTACATTTTGGTGAAATTGAAAATTTCTTAGCACAAGGGTTGATTTGTTATAAATTTTTTCAAAGTTTTGAACTTTAGGGGGCTTGTGACGCCACCATCAGGACTATTTTTTTTTTTTTTTGCAGTGAGGAAATCTGACATGGGACGGGACCTTGTGCAAAGTTTTTCATTTTTGTGCAGGGAAGTAGGATTTCCTCAGAAGAAAAGAAAGAAAGAAAGAAAAAAAAGAAAAAAGAAGAAGAACATGCGGGTTTTAAATGGGGTCCTGGCGCTGGCTGCCCCCCCCCAAAATAAAAATTTTGGAACGGGGTTTTTTCTGTTAAAAAAATATTATAACAAAAAAGGAAAAAAAATAATGATGATGTATTATTTAAACAATAAAACAACAATGTTCGGTGCAGTAACAAAATTCATGGAATTGTGAAAGATTTATGGTTTTTAGTGTGTCAAACCCAAAAACATGTTTGAAACGTCCTGGGTGAAGACAACATTTATTAAAAACAGTTAATAATTTGTGCAGTGAAATTGTGTGAATCATTAATCAGGGAAAAATGTTAATATAAGGCTTTATATGCAGAAAGTACAACATGATCAGCGAATGTGGTTTTAGTCACTATAGTTTTTTTCAGCTTCAGGAGTTTTGAATTGGGAAAAATTGAAGTGTATGGAGGAAAGTGTTTAAGACATGTCCAAGACGTCTCCACACCAGGTTGTCAAAGGGTTTCCTTTTGTTGTTGATGTGGTTGTCAGGTTGTTTTCTATTTGTTGTTCATTTTAACAATGAAACACCCTCAATGTTTCCAGTATGTTGATGCAGGACATGGTCATGACATAAACTTTTTGAGACCATACACAAAAATTTTCCAAAAGACTGTGTGTCCCCTAAAACTGTCAGTACTTCTTTTCGGATCTGAAACACCACAGAACAAAAGACCCATTGTCTGTAGGGCTGTGCCGTCCAGCTCGCTCCACTGTTTCCGTACACTCTCCCTCTTTATTTGTCATGTCCCAGCACTTCACCTGAATTTACTCTGACAGAAACAACTTAAAGTTGGGCTTTATGCCATCACACGAGACGCTCAATACCTGGTTGGGCCGCGGGGGTCCTGTCTGTCTCTGGCCTACATGTGTCGTCTGTCACTGAGAGGGATGAAGACCAGAGAAGTTTCCATCCTTTGACGGAAACCATCTTCCTCTTCCTCACAAGGACACGTCTTTTCCCCAGAGAAACAAACTGTCACATGTTCATGCTGTCCTCCTCTTCTCATACGTCTTCTTCCACTTCTTCAGGTCCCCCTGGTCTCTGTCCTCCTCATCAGTCTCCACATGATTTCAAGAAGCCTTTTTTCAGGTAGCTCCTCTTCATTGAGCCTCTGAGACTAAAAGTGAAATGCTGTAAAAACTCAAGGTTTTGATTCTTTTAAATTTTTTTGTTTTTTTTTTGGGAGAGGGACATCAAAAACTGTTTACACAATGTTTCTTTGATGGTGTGTCTGTGACCCGAGTGACCTATTCCCCCATACTGCACCACCTATGGTATCTCACTCTGCGGTGTGTGTGTGTGTGTGGGGTTGGTGTGTGTTGTGTTTAGTAAAACATTCAGAAAGTTATTTTGGAACAAAAACCCGTTCTCCACACCCCTTTATTTTTTCCTGAGTTTTTTCTGTTAGGGGTTGAAGAGCATAAACAAAAGTAAAACACGAGCATTTGGAGTTTCACTTGTGTTTTTTTCCCCATAACCTTAGATCACTTTAACCTTGTAAATTATGTGGGCCAGTTATCTTTATGAATAAAACATGGAGGGTTAAAATTATGTGGGAAAGAAAACAAGAGGGATTATATGCTGGGAAAAAGTTTTTTTTGGGGTTTTCGCCGCACAAAAAAAATAAAAAAACTTTTTTTCAGGCTTTTGATTTTCACTTTTTAACTTTTGTGTGACACTAAAATTTAAAGAACTTGATACACAACAAATCCCACATTAAAGGAGAGAAAACTGAAGACTGGAGGAACGTTGCAGAAAGGCAGCAGGTCAAAGACAAACAAAGTCAAATGAAAACAAAGGCTATGAGATAATGGAAATAAAAAAATTTCAGATACAAATTCTTTTGTCTCATTGTACATGTTTTAAAACCAAACCTTTACTGGCACCATCATCACTGGTGGGTTGTTTCATCAGTTTCAATCCCCTCAAAAATTGTCACCAGACCAAAATAAAACTCAACACAGAGCTGATCTTCCTATGACACGACCTTTGTTTGTTGCCTTTTACTGAATTTTAAAAGTAACAAAAAAAAAGTGTAAAACAATTTGTATTGTGGGGAAAAAGAAAAACTTTACAGTGCGTTAAATATACACTTAAATTATTTGATTATTAAAACTGTGTCATTTTTTTCCTGTGAAAGGACTGAAAACAGGACGTTCGGTTTTCTGGATAGAAAACTCTGGCAGTCTTTTACTGATTAAATGTGGAAAATGTCACATTTTGCACCTGAACTTAATACTGTATTACACGTTTTTGGTGCATCACAATTGCAGTCAAAGTCAAATGATCAAGGGAAAGGGGCCCAGTGATGACAAGGACATCCCCTACCAGGAACCACACTCTCTACGTTTAAAATTAATTTTTTACCCTGGGTTTCCTACCAACTCTAAAAAACCGACAGAAGGACAGGGATTTTTAATTTAATTGTTACCAGCATGGGGGCCACTGAACGTCCTAAAGGGAATGTTACAAAGACAGCTGACAGTGAGCCTGATGGGAGTTTAACGTTGATTTTTAGTTGAGAATTGGTTATATTTGTCCCGAATGCTTTTTTAATCTATAAAATGTTGTTACAAACATCACAAGTCCAAAACACAATTAGTTCATCATTTTGACATTTTTTTTCTTGTAGGGTTAAGAAAAGGAATTGATTAATGTGAAGGGTTTCTCCAAAGTCATAGACCATATAGTAGAGCGCAATGACCACTGTCAATGCTTTTTGCGCTTTTCGTCAAAAACTACTTTGCCATTTTGGGGGGTCAAGACTGACCGTAAACAAAAAGATTAAAAGGGGAACTGCGGGTTTTCTGGATAAAAAGCACTATAACACTATTTTCCAAAGATCTCAGGGGTGGTGTCATATTCAAGGGTCTATGATCTACAGGAGTAAAAAACAAAAATTTTGTTCTGTTTCTAACTTATTCCCCCGTGTACACTTCAAATGCACTGGTGCATGATATGGGGGTCTGCAGACCTTAGGACTCCTCAAACCATAACAATAACCAGCACCTCATTTCATTTAGGTTTTCACGAATTGAATATGTTTTTATTTTGTAATTGTGTTTTTATATAAAAAGTGCTTTTACAGGGGGAAATTTTTCCCGTTTCCTCCCCGGGAAATTCAGAAAAATTAGCTTATTTGCTAACCGGGGGTAGCTAAGTAAATGTGCACTGACACGTTAAATAAATAAATTTATTCATTAATTTAAAATCAGGGGTTATTTTCACAGATATTGTGATATGATTCATGGTTAGTGGGAATGATCATTTTTGCATCACAATTCATAATTTTACAAAAAACATACAATTAAAGTCATGATGTGACAGTTGTTGGGTCTGAACCTGGAGAACATCTGGAGACACGATTTGTAGCAATACTACAGTACTTCAGTATAATGCTGTTTGTCACACATTTTTACTTCATCAAAAAATTGCAGCTTCTATGATTTGAATATTGCAGTTGGTCATATTGTGATTTGGAAAATATCTGGATTAATTTTGCAGCCCTATTCTCATGGCTCCATTCGTGGGGTTTTTACTGGGGCATGTTGATGCTGTTCCCTGAAGGCTGAAGGCTGGTTTCAGATCAGCTCCAGAAAAGAACACAGTGAGGATCAAGATGACAAACAGCATGTGTGTATTTGGAGAGTCAGCTGATCAATTTCAATTTTATATTAAACTATTAAAAGTATCAAACCTCCCTGTTCTTGCTCTCTCAGTGTATGTTCAATCATGAAGACTGTCTTTATGTCTCATTCATCCCTAACTGTCTCTTCTCTCTTTACCATTTATTCTCAATCAGCTGTCCATGGGCGTTCACTCTTTAAGTCAACCAAAGAGATTTAGCCACAGTCTCCATCAGCCAATCATGTCAAAACTTTAACTCTGTTCTCTCTGCAGCTTTCAGCTGTCATTCCTGCATGAAATTGTTGTGTCCCTCCTCCACCCCGTTCTCCTCCAGTTCTTCTAATCCAGTCCCCAGGTTGAGCTCATCAGCTCATCATCTTAAAGCATCACATCATATTTCACAACACACACACACAGATTCCTGTGAATGGAGAGGGGAGGAGTAACACTGCTCAGGTGATCCACGAAGGCTGCATGAGAACAGGGAGGGAACCTGAGAGTGAAAGTGTTCAGTCACAGCGTTCAGGCTCCATTTTGAGTCGACATCACAATTGGCTGTGATCTGTCCACTGTGACATCACAAAGCACTGTGATCTGTCCATTGTGACATCACAAAGCGCTTTGATCTGTCCACTGTGACATCACAATTGGCTGTGATCTGTCCACTGTGACATCACAAAGTGCTTTGATCTGTCCACTGTGACATCACAAAGCACTGTGATCTGTCCACTGTGACATCACAATTGGCTGTGATCTGTCCATTTGACATGACAATTGGCTGTGATCTGTCCACTTTGACATCATAATTGGCTGTGATCTGTCCACTGTGACAGCACAAAGGGCTTTGATCTGTCCACTGTGACATCACAAAGCCCTTTGATCTGTCCACTGTGACATCACCAACTGCTTTGATCTGTCCACTGTGACATCACAATTGGCTGTGATGTGTCCACTGTGACATCACAATAGCACTGTGATCTGTCCTCTATGACACACAAGGCGCCTTTGATCTGTCCACTGTGACATCACAAAGCGCTGTGATCTGTCCACTGTGACATCATAAATGGCTTGTGATCTGTCCACTGTGACATCACAAAGCGCTGTGATCTGTCCCATGTGACAGCACAAAACGATTGATCTGTCCACTGTGACATCACAAACGCTTTGATCTGTCCACTGTGACATTACAATTGGCTGTGATTTGTCCACTGTGACATCACAAAGCACTGTGATCTGTCCAATGTATCATCACAAAGCCCCTTTGATCTGTCCACTGTGACATCACAATGGCTGTGATCTGTCCACTGTGACATCACAAAGCACTTTGATCTGTCGATTGTGACATCATAAAGCGCTTTGATCTGTCCACTGTGACATCACAATTGGCTGTGATCTGTCCACTGTGACATCACAAAGCACATTGATCTGTCCATTGTGACATCATAAAGCGCTTTGATCTGTCCACTGTGACATCACAATTGGCTGTGATCTGTCCCATGTGACAGCACAAAGGACTTTGATCTGTCCATGTGACATCACAAGGCTTTGATCTGTCCACTGTGACATCACAAATGGCTTGATCTGTCCACTGTGACATCACAAAGTGCTTTGATCTGTCCACTGTGACATCACAATTGGCTGTGATCTGTCCCATGTGACAGCACAAAGAGCTTGATCTGTCCATTGTGACATCACAAAGCGCTTTGATCTGTCCACTGTGACATCACAATTGGCTGTGATCTGTCCACTGTGACATCACAAAGTGCTTTTATCTGTCCACTGTGACATCACAAAGCGCTGTGATCTGTCCACTGTGACATCACAATTGGCTGTGATCTGTCCACTTTGACATCACAATTGGCTGTGATCTGTCCACTGGGACAGCACAAAGGGCTTTGATCTGTCCACTGTGACATCACAAAGCCCTTTGATCTGTCCACTGTGACATCACAATTGGCTGTGATCTGTCCACTGTGACATCACCAACTGCTTTGATCTGTCCACTGTGACATCACAATTGGCTGTGATGTGTCCACTGTGACATCACAAAGCACTGTGATCTGTCCTCTATGACATCACAAGGCCCTTTGATCTGTCCACTGTGACATCACAAAGCGCTGTGATCTGTCCACTGTGACATCATAAATGGCTGTGATCTGTCCACTGTGACATCACAAAGCGCTGTGATCTGTCCACTGTGACATCACAATTGGCTGTGATCTGTCCACTGTGACATCACAAAGCGCTGTGATCTGTCCACTTTGACATCACAATTGGCTGTGATCTGTCCACTGGGACAGCACAAAGGGCTTTGATCTGTCCACTGTGACATCACAAAGCCCTTTGATCTGTCCACTGTGACATCACAATTGGCTGTGATCTGTCCACTGTGACATCACCAACTGCTTTGATCTGTCCACTGTGACATCACAATTGGCTGTGATGTGTCCACTGTGACATCACAAAGCACTGTGATCTGTCCTCTATGACATCACAAGGCCCTTTGATCTGTCCATTGTGACATCATAAAGCGCTTTGATCTGTCCACTGTGACATCACAATTGGCTGTGATCTGTCCCATGTGACAGCACAAAGCACTTTGATCTGTCCATTGTGACATCACAAAGCGCTTTGATCTGTCCATTGTGGACATCACAAAGCGCTTTGATCTGTCCCACTGTGACATCACAATTGGCTGTGATCTGTCCACTGTGACATCACAAAGCACTGTGATCTGTCCACTGTGACATCACAACTGGCTGTGATCTGTCCACTGTGACATCACAATTGGCTGTGATCTGTCCCAGTGTTGGGCAGTAACGGCGTTACTAGTTTAACTACATTTCTCAATAACGTGGTCATAACATCGATGTTTTAAAAAGAAAAAAAAAGAAAGAAAAAAAAAAAAGAAAAAAAATAATAACATCGATGTTTTCTACATCAAATAGCTTTTCAGTAGTGAAGCTACTTTCGTGATCAATAACGCGGTAGCGTCCACAGAAGCTAAATTTCCCCAGGCATTTCTAAACCTTAAACGCAACTCTTCCATGTGGCGTCACGTATCTATCCTCCTGCTGATGCCTGTCATAGACTGTGTATGAAAAGTTGCCTGTGAGTTGTCTGATGCAGCGGGGCAGGATGGAAAGCGCGCAGCAGGAGACAATGGCGGAGGAGGGATCAGAGATGTGTACATCTCGTGAATCTCCATGACCATACCTTAACAAGTTCATGTTACTTATCGAGTCCTCACAGAACAGTTACACGTTCCTGAGTTTACTGTGCAACCCCTAAAGGAAACTTCTGTCAACATCCAAGACGTCCAACACAAAGTTAAGGACACACATTCAGGTATTTCCCGAAGTTAACACAACAATCTTCAGCTAAGATAATCATCACAACTCAGTCAGCAAACACCGACAGCTAACATGGCACAAGCTAGCAACATGTCCTTTGGCTGCAAAAGGAATGTGTGTGTGTGTGTGTGTGTGTGTGTGTGTGTGTGTGTGTGTGTGTGTGTGTGTGTGTGAAGGGAATTTAGGCAGGAAGAGGTAGGAAAAATGAGAAGACAGGAGAAGCTGAAAAGTATAACTTTGGGTTATGTTACTCAGAAATATTATTTGTGTAGGTTTTTTTTTTTTTTTTTTTTTTTTTTTTTTTTTTTACAAAATTCTCTACAAAACCAAATTGTTGTGGTCAATTTAAATAAAGATAGACTACTTTATTAATCCTAAATGAAATAAACAGGTTACATCAGCCACTTAACATTAATCAAAACACAAATCAATGAGGTAGATAGCAATGACTTGGAATGAAGTTGTTTTGATGTTAAAAAAATAGCTTTGATGTAGTTAAGCTACTTGTCATTTTATTGTAGCTTAGCTTGCTGTGGAACACACACATGCACACACTAGAGTGCTAGCTGCTAGCTCCTGCTTTTATCCGGTTTTAAACAGGTTCTGAACGCTTTTACTCGCTGAACTGTAAACTACCGGTCACTTTTAACTTCTGCTTTTAAGAGGTTTTAGTCATCGGACTTTTGGATTTTGGATTTTAACGATTTTACCGACAGAGCTACATGGCAACCATGGACGCCATCACTATGGACACTCCCTTACCTGCAGAGGTAGGAAAGCAGCTCACTAAAGCTCAGAAAAAGATTGCTGACCTTCTGGAGGATATTGGACGGCTGTCCGATGAGCTGCGGAGGAAGGACTCACTGCTGGCCACCTTCAAAGCACGGCTCCCGACGTTGTCCGGCTGGCTGGAGACCTCACAGACAGGTGAGCTACAACAGCATGGCGTTGCTGCTACACTGGGGGACACTGTCCTCTGGGAGCCTTCCTCCTCCACCTGTCAGCGGCCCTCCTGCTCTACACCGAGCAACAGGACTCCTTGGACCGAGGTTGTTGTCCGCAGTCGGAGGAGGGCTCCTGGTGGCGCGTCGATCGGGGCTCCCTCTTCCTTCAGCATCCCCCTCACCAACAAATACTCGGCGCTATCAACGACCGTGGAGCCGGTCAGGGTGCTGGAGCAGGGAACTGCCCCTGCTGATCCCGAGGCCTCCCCTCCGGCGGGTGTCATGCCCCCGCTGACAGACACCACAGCTTTCCCTCCACTTACGGCTTCCTCCGCCCCAGCGGATGGACGTCCAGCGTCGGACCGCTCGCCTTCGTCCCTCCGCTCCTCAGCCCAGCGGAGGCGGCTTCCTCAGGGACGCTGTGCGGTGGCACTCTCGGCGTCCTCCTCATCGGGACACGCATCACTACCGGGCCGCTAACGGGGACGATGGGGTCACCGAACCGCCATCCCCCCTGGACAACGGGCTACGACACTCATCATCGGGGACTCCATCCTCCGGAATGTCCGTCTGGGAGGGGCGCTCACCCTGTCCTTTCCTGGCGCCACCGTTACAGATATAACGGAGAAAATTCCAAACATTCTGGATTCTCACCCCCAGGTAAACCGTGTCATCATCCATGTGGGCACCAACGACACTTCCAGACAACAGTCCGAGATTTTAAAGCGGGACTTCACGCAGCTTTTTAACAAGCTCTCACAGTCCCAGCTGTGTGTTTTTATCTCCGGCCCCACCCCCACCTGTGGCAGGGGCATTGGGCGTTTCAGCCGGCTGCTCAGCCTGAACACCTGGCTCTCCTCCGCCTGCCGCACCCACAAGGTTGGTTTTATTGACAATTTTGATGTCTTTTGGGAGAGGAGACATCTATTTGGAAATGATGGCCTTCATTTAAACAGGGCCGGCACACGCGTGTTGTCCGCCAACCTGGCATACGGTGTGCAACACCGCGCACATCACCCTCCCACCACACCAAATCTACACAAACTGACCTGTCCGCTACTGATTGATGTCCTCCTGGTCCCAGTTCCTATGTTTTTAGTTCCACCCCTGATCATAACATACACAATACTGGACTTGGACCTTCTGTTTTCACTAACAACTCACCAATTCCTGTCATCATCACACAGCGCTTGCAAAGCAGATTTTACACTGATCACTCTGTGAACTTCAATAACCTCAGACCTCTCCCAAAACATCAACAATCCACCTCTACAGTCCATAGACCACCTGTCACCCTCAACTTGGCACTTTAAATGTTCGCTCCCTTGCGAACAAATCTTTTATTATGAATGACCTGATTTTAGACAGTAAGTTAGATTGCATTCTTTTAACAGAGACATGGCTTGGAAACTGACGCACCAGCTGTTCTCACCGAGGCTTGCCCACCAGATTTTAACTTTTTATTTTCTATCAGGGGTGGTAAAAGGGGAGGCGGAACTGCTTCAATTTCTAAAAGTATTTTAAACTCAAAGGAAGTGTTTTTTAACAGCTACTCATCGTTTGAGCTTCATGCCTTTGTTTTTAGCAGTCCTCCTATCCTTTGCATTACAGTTTACAGACCACCCCACCACTCCACTTCTTTTATCAGTGAATTTTCTGAGCTTTTATCAGTCATACACGCCACCTATAACAGAATTTTAATAACTGGTGATTTTAATCTGCACATTGATAACATCTCCGACCCATTGTCGAGAGACTTTTTAAACCTTTTAAACTGCATGAATTTTAACCAACATGTAACACAGCCGACTCACAACAGAGGACACACCCTGGACCTGGTCATAACCTATGGCCTGTCCACTGGTGTGTCCTCTGTTGTTGACCTGGCTGTGTCTGATCACTACTGTGTGTATTTTAACATCACCAGTTTTAGTCATCAGGAGGCCCCGGTGAGAACGGTGAGGAGACGCCACCTTACTTCCGAAGTGGTTGCAAATTTTATTGAGATTTTACAGAGCACTCCTGCTGAAATTTTACCCGCACCTTGTGATTTTATTGTCGACAATTTTAACAGTAAACTGAAATCAACATTGGACTCTGTGGCTCCACTTTTAACTAAAACCATAAAAAGTAAACCTAAACCGCCGTGGAGAAATAATGATGAAATCAAAAAATCAAAAGGAAAATGCAGGAGTGCGGAGAGAAGGTGGAGAAAAAGTAAACTTACAGTTCATTATGAAATACTACGTGAACAACTCAAATCCTACAATAAGACCGTCAAACAGGCAAGAATATCCCATTTCTCAAAACTCATCACAGATAATAAAAACAACCCTAAAATTCTTTTCTCCACCTTCGATCTTTTAATCAACATCAGTTTTTAAAAAACCTTCAGAGGCACCAACAGACGCTCTCTGCGAGGACTTTGCAAACCACTTCGGAAGTAAGATCGATGACATTAGGTCCAGTCTTTTAACACATCGAAATGTAATTTTTAACACACCTGGACAGCTGCTTTTATCTGAGGAAACACTGGAGAGTTTTGCCCTGGTTGATGCAAGGACACTTGGTCGAGTTTTCTCCCAAGTAAAGCCCACAACCTGCCTTTTAGATCCAATTCCCACATCACTTTTAAAGACGTTTTATGGTTTTCTTTGAGGAACAGATTTTAAATATAGTAAATTGCTCTCTTCAGACGGGTGTTTTCCCCACCTCCTTTAAAACGGCGGTGGTGAGGCCCCTTCTGAAGAAGAGCAATTTAGACCTCAACATTTTTAATAACTACCGACCTGTATCCAACTTACCATTTTTAAGTAAGATTTTAGAAAAACTGGTTTTTAACCAATTAACTGATTTTTTAAATACAAACAATATTTTAGAGAAATATCAATCTGGTTTTAGAATGAACCACAGTACCGAGACAGCCCTTTTAAAGATTTTAAATGACTTCAGGTGTAATGCAGATGCACAAAAACTCACAGTCTTGGTACTACTGGACTTAAGCGCTGCTTTTGATACAGTAGATCACCACATTTTATTGAATAGACTGAGGAACCTGGTGGGCCTCTCTGGTGCTGTTTTTAACTGGTTTCGCTCTTATCTCACAGATCGATATTTCTTTGTAAGTATGGATACATGTTCCTCCAGAACACATGAAATTAGGTGTGGGGTGCCCCAAGGGTCAATTTTAGGTCCAATTCTTTTTAATCTTTACATGCTTCCCTTGGGGGACGTCATCAGGAGACATGGCATCAGCTTCCATAGCTATGCTGACGATACACAGCTGTACATCGCCGTGTCTCCTGATGACTCAGGGCCTATTGATGCCCTTTTTAACTGTATTTTAGACATTAAGTCATGGATGGCAGAGAATTTCCTTCAGCTCAACCAGACAAAACAGAGGTTTTAGTCATTGGTCCTGAAGGCCAGAGAGAGAAACTTTTTCCAAAACTACTAGATTTTAAACCTTCACAATACGTAAAGAACCTGGGCGTTATTTTCGACTCTGAGCTTACTTTTATTCCACACATAAAAAATATTACAAAGATAGGTTTTTACCATCTTAAGAATATAGCCAGAGTCCGCCGTTTCTCTCTCAGGCCAGCACGGAGGTGCTGATGCATGCTTTTATTTCCTGTAGACTAGATTATTGCAATGCCCTGCTCTCTGGTCTTCCCAAAAAGAGTATTAATAATCTACAAATTTTACAAAACTCAGCCGCACGCGTGCTGACAAGGACCAGAGGGCGGGAGCATATTACACCAGTTTTAAAATCGCTGCATTGGCTCCCCGTCCGTTTCAGGATCGATTTTAAGGTTCTCTTATTAGTTTTTAAAATGTCTTAACGGTCTTGGACCATCCTATCTATCTGACCTGCTTTTATCATATCAACCCTCGCGGACCCTGAGGTCCTCTGGCGCCGGCCTTTTAACCATACCACGAGTTAGAACAAAAACCCACGGTGAGGCTGCATTCAGCCATTATGGCCCTCAGCTGTGGAACAGCCTCCCAGAGAACCTCAGGGCCGCAGAGACTGTTGATATTTTTAAAAGGAAGCTCAAGACTCACCTTTTTCGATATGGTTCGATATGTGGGGATGGGAGGGACGGGATTTCACTTTTTATTGTTGTATGTTTTGTCATTTCATTTTTCTTTCTGTTTTTTCTTGTAAAGCACTTTGGGTTGCATTTTAAGATGTATGAAAAGTGCTATATAAATAAAGTTTGATTTGATTTGATTTGATTTCTCTGGTGGGTAGCTTCAGTGTAGTGAAGCTTCATTTAATGTAGAATAACTTGTAGCTTAGCTCACTACATTTTCCAAGTAGCTTGCCCAACACTGATAATTACAAATGCATGTAAGTGATAGATTTTTTTTACAACAGAAGATCTGATTGGACATGCCACAATTTACATTTTTTTCTCAAGAGTTAACGTATGATGGTTAGTTAATTTTAGATAATAACAAGGTAATTCATACACAATTAAACACAAAATCATTTATGATATTGGATGAATAATTTCAACATTCCTTGAACACTTATAATATGTATTCATTAATACCTGTCAGACATTACTTCTCTGACAATCGCTGATAGATAACTAGTCAAAACACATACTGTGTACCACACTAACACTTACAAACTGCTTACAAGTTACATCTTTAACACTTCATGACTGAAGTTATATCACAAGTGTCTGCCAAGAAAATGCTTTTTGCTCAGAATGTGTGTGAATAACTGAAATGAGAATGTACATGTTTGATTGTCCTGTGACAACTATTTGTTCTGTCATGATGTTTGTCTTTTATTGTTACATGTTGTTTATTGAACTGATTTCTTTACAATTTTTAAGTGTTAATAAAAGTTTAAGCTTTCTGTCTTGACCCTAAGGCTACAGTATATGGCTAAAGCACTTAAATCATTCAGCCAATAAGACACAAAGACTTTTGAAATCTATTCCACATCTAAACTTGTTTCTCGTTCTTCTTGACTCCACCAAAGGAATCAGTGTTCATTGTCCAGCGTGTTGCTAACAGTAATGAGACTGAGGTGTGTTTTGCTTGTTGCCTGAAGGTTGAAGGAAAGCTTGAAGCTTGACTTCAGCGAGAAATTCAGTTTTATAACATTTTGTTGTACTTTGTGCACTTTTATGCATTGTTCTGTGCCCTGTCAACATTTGGATGTTGATTAAATGACATTTTTAGTGATGCCCGTTCCTCCCTGTCATTTTTTGCATTGATGGTAATGTTTAACACCACTCTGCAGGCAATGTAAGCAGAGACATACCTGGGAATATTTGACTTTTAGTGTGTGTTTCAATTCTCTCAGCCAAGAGAACAAAGTGTCCACAAAACAATTTTTACAGTCCACTTCACTAACACCAGAGCACGGAGCAAATTTTGTGTCAGAGATGAAATTTAATAAGTGCAGATGAACACATTTCAATAAAAATCTCTATGAAAATGAACAGAGGCGGTGTATTCTCCACCTCTCTGTCTGTTTCCTGTTTAAACTTTACTTTCGGTTTCTGTCTGAACTTGTGTCTCAGTTATTTTTCTCCGTGTGAAGCTCCAGCTGAAGGTAAAGTAACAAGTTTGAAATGTCTGACTCGTTAACTCAACATGTCGTTAGTTTAGTTTCAGTAGAAACAGTAAAAATCATTTAAACTCTGAGTTTGAAGTGTAAACTGTAAAACAGCCGCCGTTCAAACTATCCGCCATGTTGTGTGGATGTTTGGAGTGTAAACGGTGGAATAAGAGTAGAAGTAGAGTTAGTTGATGGTCAGTATTTTGAACACAGAGTTGTTCTTCCTGTCTTCATTATTGATGACTGAATCAGCCTGTGGACGAGGCAGAGACGAGCCGCTGCTCTCCCGCTGTCTGAGCCTCTAAACGCGACCTGACTT
Organism: Lutjanus argentimaculatus; assembly: GCA_034769285.1. Lineage (NCBI taxonomy): Eukaryota > Metazoa > Chordata > Actinopteri > Lutjaniformes > Lutjanidae > Lutjanus > Lutjanus argentimaculatus. The sequence continues at coordinate 408,255 of JAWZSL010000100.1, read as the reverse complement.
GGCCCGACAGCCGCTTCTAGAAGGTAACCGCAGACCTGTGAAACATCTCGCGAGAGTCAACATTTGAACCCAAACCATGATCTTTTCTGAAACGTAACCAAGTGTTTTCAGTCCTTAAACCGACCCAGATCAGAACCACAGCGTTTTGATTCTATTAAACGTAATTAGTTTGTAAAATGTCCACAATGATGAAACAACGCATACAAATCTCGCGAGAGTTTAAAAAATCGAGGGTTCCCTTCTAGACACGACCACTCCTAAAAAAACGAGTTTTTGTTCGTTTTGTCAGTTAAATGATCAATAATTCAATCAGACAGATTTCCATTAAACTAATCTTTCAATATTTTGTTTTAGAATGATTCTGTCTGCTTTTGTAACTTTAAGTGGTGGAAAATAACTAAGTACATTTACTCAAGTATTTCTTTTACTCTCTACTTCTACTGCACTACATCTCAGAGGGAGACATTTGACTTTTTACTTGTGTACATTTTGTTATTCCTCAAATTAAAGCGATATTCTACTTTGCCAGAATAATCCACTCAGTGTGTACTCACCCCTATGCTGATGTGATGATGGATGAAGATCTTCAGTTCACAAAACAATCCTGGAGTTTTAGGAGAAACAGGGTAGCAGCCTCATCCAGTACAATGGCAGTGAATGGAGACCACGGACAATGAAACATGTCACATTTCCAAATGCACATTAAAAAGCACTGTTGGCCACTTGATCACCAAGAGTAACAAGGTGAAGGTAATCTGGCTGAAATGTCAAAGAGTCATTGTTTCTTAATGAAAACCAAGTCCTGTCCAGTCCAACTGCTTCTTTTCATCTTGTGAAGCTGTGTGTGTCCTGAGTGTTCTAAAGGCTCCCTCTTATATATATATGGTCCTAGCCAGGTTCTAGAATGTTGACGCATCATCAAAGGCATTCTGTGATGTCACACTGACACACATGCACATGCACACACGCGCACGCACACACACACACACACACACCTGTGGTGAAGGTCTGCATCATTACATCAACTTGAGAACAAGTTGGGTCGTTGGCGATCTCCAGTTTACCACTTGACCTAAATTGGAGGAATAATCATCATTGGGGAGCTGGTTGGTTGGTTGGCTGGCTGGTTGGTTGGTTGGTTGGTTGGATGGTTGGTTGGTTGGTTGGTTTTTAAAGCCACCTGTTCTAAGGAATTATTCTGTTCTGTGACCTCACAGATGATGTCACAGTAAAGATATTATCATAGCTCTGATGATGTCACTGGTTGTGACTTCACAGATGATGTCACACTCAAGATATCATCATGGACTCTGATGATGTCACTGCTTCTGAGGAATTATTCTGTTCTGTGACCTCACAGATGATGTCACAGTTAAGATATTGTTGGCTACTACTTTTGATCTCATCATGATGTCACTGCTTTGTAGTTCACAAATACACTTTGGAAAGATAATATGAACAAGCTGGAGACACACACCGGCTCCCTTAGGTGGGATGCTGCAGACCCACAAACACACACACACAGACACACAAACACACACACACACATACACACATACACACACACACCGTCCTCTTGCCCTGAACCACATGTGGTAGTCCCAGCAGAATGCACTGTTTCCTCCTGTTTGTCTGATAAAAACTACAGTGAGCAGCTGTTGTAGGAAATTACTGAACCTTTTGTAAAAAATACAGGAAGTCAAAAAGTGTTGAGAGGCAGATTAATTCACTGCTGGTTTGGATCTGCACCAGATTTGTTGACAATAATAAAAAAATTGTGTGATTCTTTAATTCGGTGTCAGTCTGACAGTAAACAGTCTGTTCATGGCTGATAAACATGTTTGGACAGATTTTGCCACATTTAAGTGAACTGTTGAAACTCTTTTTAAAGCTGGTATGAGAGGGACTTTTGTCTAAATAACCAGCTGTTGCTGGTGTGTTTTAGTCAGTTATACCAGTGTACACTGCCTACCACATCATATTTTGTATTCTTGAACTGAAGCAGAAAAAAAACCTGTTTTCAGTTCAATAAAGAAAGTTTTACAACAGGCACAAATACTTCTGAGGTGGTATTTATGAATTTAAAATGATAAAGACATATTTAAGGACACATTTGATCCCTTCCAACTCGACTACATTATAAGAGATGAGAGTCAAAATCCACATTAGACCTGATCTACCCCTCTTAACTAGAATGTTTAATCATTCCTTATTCAAATTCAAATTCAGATTTTATTTATTTATATGGCACTTTTCATACACAGCGGTAACACAAAGTGCCTCACAGAGGCTAAAAAACAACAAAGAAAAACCCCGAGACCGAAAGACCCACCCCTCCCACCCTCACATGAATACACAAAACACACGCATATATATAAAACACCCACTCACACAAGCACACACATACATGGGCACACGCATGCCCACACACACTGACCAACACTAGAGAGACATGGCTGGGCACCGAGGCATAAGGTGAGGTCAACGCCACATGTGGGGGCCATCCACACCGAGAGCGATCACGGCCTGTGACCACTGGGAGCACCGCCGCAGAGACCACTCCGGCCCGGGCAGACGGGAGGCCCCACACCAAGGTGCAGAGCCCACCAGCCACCCGGGCCAGTGCCCTCCACGGGATGGCACCCCCACCGGTAGGCCAGACATCGCTCCAGGTGGGGTAGACCCCCAGGAGGAAACACTGGAGCTAAAACTGAGGAAAAAACATAAAAACAAGAATATGGTAAAATAACATAAGAAGTATACAAAATCAGTAAAATTGATAAGATATTCCAAAGTAAACCTTAAATAATCAAAAAATAAATAAATGAATAAAAGAGATGAATTAAAAGCTTGCTAAAGTAAAATAAATAAGATAAACTAAAATAGCAGAAGATCAGTTAAAAATCCAGATTAAAAAGGTGAGTCTTAAGCCTCTTCTTAAAAACATCAACAGTCTCTGTGGCCCTGAGGTTCTGCGGCAGGCTGTTCCATAGTCGGGGACCATAATAACTAAAAGCCGCCTCCCCGTGTGTTCTAGATTTAATTTGTGGAATGGTTAAAGGGCCAGTGCCGGAGGACCTCAGGGTCCGTGAGGGTTAATATAGTAAAAGCAGGTCAGTATAAATAAGAAGGCCCAACACCGTTAAGACATTTATAAATTAATAAAAGAACCTTAAAATTGATCCTGAAACGGACGGAGAGCCAATGCAGCGATTTTAAAACTGGTGTGATGTGCTCCCGCCCTCTGGTCCTCGCCAGCACTCGTGCGGCTGAGTTCTGTAACAATTGAAGATTATAGATGCTCTTTTTGGGAAGACCAGAGAGCAGGGCATTACAATAGTCTAGCCGACAGGAGATAAAAGCATGCATCAGCACCTCCGTACTGGCCTGAGAGAGAAACGGGCGGACTCTGGCTATATTCTTCAGGTGGTCAAAACCTACCTTTGTTATGTTTTTAATATGTGGAATAAAACTGAGCTCAGAGTCAAAAATCACGCCCAGATTTTTTACAGATTGTGATGGTTTAAAATTTCGTAATTTAGGTAAAAGTCTCTCTCTCTGGCCTACAGGACCAATGACTAAAACCTCTGTTTTGTCCTGGTTGAGCTGCAGGAAATTCTCTGCCATCCATGATTTTATATCTAAAATGCAGTTAAAAAGGGCATTAAATTGGCCCTGTGTCATCAGGAGACACGGCGATGTACAGTTGTGTATTATCAGCATAGCTGTGAAAACTGATGCCGTGCCTCCTGATGACACCCCCCAGGGGAAGCATATAAGAGATTAAAAAGAGTTGGGCCTAAAATTGACCCCTGGGGAACCCCACACTTGATCTTATGTGTTCTTGAGGAACAAGTATCCATACTTACAAAGAAGCTTCGGTCTGTGAGATAAGAGGTGAACCAGTTTAAAACGGTGCCAGAGAGTCCGACCAGGTTCCTCAGTCTGTTTAGTAAAATGTGATGGTCTACTGTGTCGAAAGCGGCGGTTAGATCCAGTAGTACCAAGACTGTGAGTTTATGGTTATCTAAGTTTAACCTGGTGTCATTTAAAATCTTTAAAAGGGCTGTCTCTGTGCTGCGGTTCATCCTAAAACCAGACTGAAACTTCTCCAAAGCATTATTTGTATTTAAAAAATAATTTACTTGGATAAAAAACAGTTTTTCTAAATTTTACTTTAAAATTGGATACTGGCCGATAATTATTAAGAATGGTGGGATCTAAGTTCTTCTTCAGAAGGGGCCTCACCGCCGCCGTTTTAAAGGAGGTGGGAAGACACCCGTCTGAAGAGAGCAGTTCACCATATATAAAAGCTGTTCCTCAAGAATTCATAAAATGTTTTAAAAAACGGTGTGGGAATTGGATCCAAAGGGCAGGTTGTGGGCTTTACTTGGGAGAAAACTCGACCAAGTGTCCTCGCATCAACCAGGACAAAACTCTCCAGTGTCTCCTCAGGTGAAAGCAATGATCCAGGAGTGTTCGTGGTTAAAATTTGTTGGGATAAAAGACTGGATCTAATGTCATTGATTTTACTCCTGAAGTGGTCTGCAAAGGCCTCGCAAAGGGTGTCGGTTGTTGTTTTAGGAGACCTGTTAAAATTACCGTTGGTTAAAAGCTCAATTGTGGAGAATAGAAATTTGGGGTTATTTTTATTGTCGGAGATTAGTTTTTTGAAATGAGAAGTTCTTGCTTGTTTGACTGTGTTATTGTAGGATTTGAGGTGTTGACGAAATATTTCATTGTGAACTGTCAGCTTGGATTTTCTCCACCTCCTCTCAGCACTGAGTCCAGTGTTGACTTCAGTTTGTTGTTAAAATCATCAACGATAAAATCACACGGCGCTGGTAAAATCTCTGCAGGAGTGCTCTGTAAAATCTGGATAAAATTTGCAGCCACTTCAGGAGTTAGGTGGCATTTCCTCACCGTTCTCACAGAGGCCCCCTGCTGGTTAAAACTGGTGATGTTAAAAAACACACCAAAGTGGTCAGACACAGCCAGATCCACAACAGAGGACACACCCACGGACAGGCCATAGGTTATGACCAAGTCCAGGATATGCCCTCTGCTGTGGGTCGGCTGTGCGACATGTTGTTTAAAATCCAAACAGTGAAGGAGATTTAAAAATTCTCTGGACACTGGTTCCGAGGTGTTGTTGATGTGTAGATTAAAATCACCAGTTATTAAAATCCTGTTGTATGTAGTGTGAATGATTGATAAAAGTTCAGAAAATTGGCTGATAAAAGAGGTGGAGTACTGGGGTGGTCTGTAAACTGTTATGCATAGAATAGGAGGGCTGCTGAAGACAAAGGCATGATGCTCAAAAGAACTTCATTTGTGGTCCTTGTGATTGAAGCAGTTCCACCTCCTTTCCGGCCATTTTTATGTCCGTGCCGAATGTGTGCTCGTCATGTCTTTTCAAGGGAACGTTTAAAAGCACTGCTGCATCTAGAAGCAGTCCTGGGTTTCTGTCTATGTGAGATGATGGTTTCAATGGAGTGAATGTCCTGTGATTCTGATGGCAGATATGGGGGTAGAGATGGAGAGGTATATATGGTGCAGCGTGTTGGGGGTGAGTGTAGGCGTGAGCGTGAGTGAGGGCAGAGTGTCCGCGTGCATGTGCTTTAACCATGAGTCAGGAGGTGGATGTGGTGCAGGACCGGACAGTCAGGTCAATGTTAACAGATAAAAGCCGAGACCCCTCCTGGTTTTGGTGGAGGCTGTCCCGTTTAAAAAGATGGGGTCTATTTAAAAAGGCAGCGAAATTGTCAACGAAGGGGATACTGTTGCCCAAGCAGTATCCCTTCAGCCACATGTGCAGCTGGCGAAGGCGGCTGGTGAAGACGTCACCGTAGCAAGGTGGGGGAAGCGGGCCTGAGATAATTAGTCGCTTCCCCGTGTCCAGCAGGCGGTCCACCAGGGAGATGAAGTCCTGCTTGAGGACCTCCGACTGCTAGAATTTGAGGTCATTGATGCCGGCCTCCAGGACCAGCGTGGAGGCCGAGGGGTGCTGTGCACTCAGCTGCAGGGCGGAGGATGTAACCTCCGTAACACGGGCACCAGGGTGGCAGAAGGTCCGGCTGTCGTGCACCACCACGTGCCTGACCATTGAGGTCCCGACCACCAGCACCACGGGGGTGTGTGCCACCTGAGTGGCCGCCTCTGACCGCCTGGAGGTGCGGCGGTGGTGGAGAGGAGCCTGGGGATGGTGGCGCCAGGCCGTGGCTGCTCCTGACCAGGATGGTGGGAGGGGTCAGGCCGGGTGAGTTGACCCCAGTTCCTCGACTGGTGAGAGCCAGCTGGACAGACAGAACCTGGAGGCGAGCTGGAACAAGCGCCCACGGGAGGGAAGTCCTGCAGGCTTAGATGGTCTACCTGTTGTCCAGTGGCAGATCTGAGGCGGAGGAGGGGGAGATGGATGAGCCCCAGTGCCCCTGGCACCACCGACCAGGGTTCCCTCGGTTTGAGCGGAGTGAGCCACGGGGCTCCTGCTCCGACCTCAGCGATGAAACCCTGCGACTCCGCGGGGCGGAGGCAGGAGGTGGAGAGGGGAACCGTTCCTTTGGGCTTGTCTCCTGGCGGTGCCAGCGGGACTCCGCCGGTGCTGTTGCCGAGTTCGGTGGTGATGGACCTGGTCCACGGCAGGGTGGTGTCGTTCGTGGCCGTCGTGCTCCGGTCACCAGCGCCGGATGCCTTCAGGAGGGTGATGTGTTTCGCCTGGAAGTGGCGACATGGAGAAGTCCAGCAGGTCGGCCCGCAGAACCCTCTCCCTCGGACTTCAGATGGGCGATGTGTTGCGCCTGGGTCAGGCGACAGCGGGATGCCTCCAGTAGGATTTTGTCCCTCTCCTTGAGGTCGGACTGGAGCCCGGAGATGCTCTCCCCCTCAGTTTGGAAAGTGGGAGGCAGGACTCACACACCGCCAGCATGCCTGCAGCCTGAGCCGGGGGACAGCCACACTGAGCACCGTGCCAGCACACGGAGGTAAGTCCAGGTTAGCACCGTGGCTAAAAACAAGCCCGGTGCTTTGCAGCGGGCGGGTGACTCCGCAAGATAGATAAAACTTAAAATCTTAAAATCCTCTGCGCCGATGTCTAAAATCAGCCAACCAGTTAGAAGAATCACTTTAAAAGCAGCAGTGTTTACAACGCGAGTCAATAAAAAGTGACTTAAACCTGGATTAAAAGGTGCCCCACAGCAGCTGCTAACGCTAAATGTCTGATAGCTATGTCTCATGGAGCGAAACCGCTGCCAACTGAGCTCTGAGATCAATTTGCCTTCAACATTACTACAAACTACAGCTGACAAAATATAAATCAACATCTCTAAATAAAATGTTTTATGTAGGAGTATCTAGACTAGACAAACATACAGTGCCAGAGAGACAGGCCAATAAGGCACGCCTCCTCTCCCGCCTCCTCCACATCCTGGCTCGTCTCATACGGATCCGCCTCCTCTGTTCAGTAGCCTCCTCTTCAGCTGCTTTGTAGCGTGAACCGATGGTGATAGCTGTCACAATCTGATCCATTTTGTTTTACTCTTTTCTATCGTCAAAATATTTTGTCTGAAAACTCAACTCCACTACTAACTACTACAACAACTACTAACTAACTCCACCACTCCACTACTACAACAACAACCTTCCGCAAACGGTTTTCCCGCCACTGGCTCTTTATATATAGGCCACAAATCCGTGAAAATAAAATATAAATATTTTTAAAATGAAAACCAAAAGATACAGGGTTGTGTTTTATATCATAGTTTTGTTTTATTTCAAATATACATTAATGGAATACATTAATGAAGTACGCTGCCGTCCAATTGCAGAATGACCATCCTGCGTCCACCCGTCCTTGAGAGACTGTACTCCCAGGTCAAACTTGCTGCCAAACCTGCCAAGTACGTAAGTGTGCTTGGTATTGAGAAACAACTTCTGTGTCGAGAAGCCCCTGGCTGTTCGCGGTTTCGCGGAACAAGCAAAGAAGAAGAAGAAGAAATTACCCACCCAACACAAGACGTCATTTGGACGTTGTTTTTTAGGCTAAATCTGGTCGGTCCCCTCGTAGCCTAGGTTTAGCCCAAAAAAAGACGTTAAAAATTGGGCTGAGTTTAGTCCGTCTTATTTGGTCCGAATTTAGCCCAAAAAAAGATGTTGAAAATTGGGCTGAGTTTTAGTCCGTCTTATTTGGTCCCAATTTAGCCCCAAAAAAGACGTTAAAAATTGGGCTGAGTTTTAGTCTGTCTGATTTTGTCCCAATTTAGCCCAAAAGTAGACGTTGAATATTTGGCTGCTTTTAGCCCGTCTGATTTGGTCCAAATTGAGCCCAGAAATAAACATTGAATATTTGGGCTGCTTTTAGCCCGTCTGATTTGGTCCAAATTGAGCCCGGAAATAGACGTTGAATATTGGTCTGTTTTTAGCCCGTCTGATTTGGTCCAAATTGAGCCCGGAAATAGACGTTGAATATTGGTCTGTTTTTAGTCCGTCTGATTTGGTCCAAATTGAGCCCAGAAATAAACATTGAATATTTGGCTGCTTTTAGCCCGTCTGATTTGGTCCAAATTGAGCCCGGAAATAGACGTTGAATATTGGTCTGTTTTTAGCCCGTCTGATTTGGTCCAAATTGAGCCCAGAAATAAACATTGAATATCTGGCTGCTTTTAGTCCGTCTGATTTGGTCCAAATTGAGCCCAGAAATAAACATTGAATATTTGGCTGCTTTTAGCCCGTCTGATTTGGTCCAAATTGAGCCCGGAAATAGACGTTGAATATTGGTCTGTTTTTTAGCCCGTCTGATTTGGTCCAAATTGAGCCCAGAAATAAACATTGAATATCTGGCTGCTTTTAGTCCGTCTGATTTGGTCCAAATTGAGCCCAGAAATAAACATTGAATATCTGGCTGCTTTTAGTCCGTCTGATTTGGTCCAAATTGAGCCCAGAAATAGACATTGAATATTGGTCTGCTTTTAGTCCGTCTGATTTGGTTTTGGAAGTAACCTGAGATTGACCAGTAGTTATTTTGAATGAGTAAATGTGTATATTACTAAATTCTATATTGAAATGGAATGAAAAATGAAGTTTAATTTTGAAGAGTTTGTAATGAGCAAATGGCACTCTTTTGGCGGAATGACCCAAAATCTATCAATCCTAAATTTAACAGGAAGTTAGTGTAGGGATGCCAGATGTGGTCTCTTTTTGTTTTTTCCTGTTAAAAGCTGGGCATGCTGAGTTCTGGATGCTGCAGTCAATGGAGGGATGCCAGGCTAACATATAGTAAGTTATTAGTCCAGTCTAGTTGGGCACGGATGAAGTTTGCCGTGTGAGCCGATAACGGTTAGAAAGCGGAAGTGAAGTGACCTACGGTATCTTGGCGGTAATGCACGGCAGCGGCTATTGGTCACTTCAAAAATAAAAAATTCAAATACCTGCAGGTGATTGGTGAGTGGAGAAAGAGAGGGCGGGTTCTTTATTTGGGCGCATTTGTCAGTGAGCAGCGAAGGAGACAACACACACACACACACACGGTAAGTTTTCTTTCCATAATTTTATGAATAATTTGGATAAAAGCCAACTAAAATGTGTTATGTGTTTATATTGCTAATGTTAGCGCACTAGGTCTACAAACCCTCCCAATTAGCTTTCTTTCCGGGCAAATCTTTTGCAGACAGTCACATTGATAGCTGCCTGAAAAACTTAGGATTTACATTTAACATAGCTTTATCATTATTAATTATTATTATTATTATTATTATTATTATTATGAGCTCTCAAGCGTTATATTTCAGTCAGGTAAAGCTGTTGTGTTGGAAGCCGTGTGACATAGCTAGGCAGGTGCAGGAGAGGCTCGAGCAGCTGCTCCAGCTAACGTTGTCAGTGTAATGTTAGGCTAATGCTACACCGCTGTTCAGGTGCACAAAACGTTTTGCTAATTTGTGCTAATGTGGGGCTTTCAGGCATGGGCTGGCGGTTACCGGGTTAAATCATGGTATGAAAACGTCACGTAATGCGGTATGCTCTGTTTTATGTCTCATCAAAGAGAGAAAGTGCAGGTCAGAATAATCCCTCAGGTGTTGTCAGGGGTCAAAGTGAGCCGCAACGGACGGGAACGCCGTTCCGTTAAAACATTCGGGACCGGAACCGCGTTCCGTTAAGAGGAGGAGAAGTCAGCTGTCAAAATAACCTTTCACAAACGCACGTGCAACAAGTAAACAATCTGATTACAACTACAACTAAATCATTCAATAATGTAACACAAAATAATGATTAGGCTAAAATACACCAGTCTGCTCGCTCTGTGTGGACACAGCGCTGCTGATCCTCTGCGCTTCTGTGCTGTCAGCTGGCAACACGCTCTCACTCTGTCAGCTGTTGCTAACCGCGTCCTGCTGCTTCTATAGCAACTTTGCGCCAAATAGATCAGCTGATCACCACCTTATCACACATTATCCCGCTTGGAACACAGCATACAACTAAATCAGACAATAGTGTGGCAAAATAATGATTAAATTACACCAGTCTGCGCACTGTGTGTGGACACAGCGCCCCTGATCCTCTGCGCTTCTGTGCGGTCAGCTGGCAATAGGCTCTGGCATTCTGCTGCGTCCTTAACCAATCAAATTCAGATTTGTGCATCTTAGTACATGCCATGGGATTAGTTATTAGGGATATCTGGTGCATGGTTAAAGCATTTCTTTGTGATTATGGACTGGTATGAATAGGATATGAATAGGACTATATAAAATTGTTATAAACAATCACGTTTCATTTTACAGTACAGCCTAATGCAGGCATAAGACCTGTAGTGTTTGTATTGTGTGTAGGCCTATATCTGTGCCAAAATGCAATTTTCTATGCATTTACGGAGGTTTTGGGGTGTCATATTCTTTTTCTGTGATGTTTTTTCCAGTGAAGCCGAATGTTACCTGAATAGCTTTTTTTATGTAAGCTGATAAGAAGTCAGTGTGTTGAGTTATTTAATCATGTGTGACATTTGCTTACTGATCTTAGTAGTTGCCAAAAAGGGGCATATTTATAGTTTCCATTACAATGTCCATGACTTGTGCGTTATAATTGTCTTGTGCTTTAATTAATTAATTTACGTTATGTCGCTATCAAGTCTTATTTCTTAATCCTGCCCCTAGTTCCTTTACATGCCAATTTAATACACAACACAAAGTGGCTGCTTTTCAATGTAATAAATGATCAGATAAGGGAGATTTATATGCTATCCCAGCCTTGGGTATGTCACAGAAATTTAACAAAATTGATTTTGATGTAATGTGTAGTGTCAGTTTTTAACCTTTTCTCCTCATCTTCTGAGCATCTTCCTGTCTGCCTGTCACATGTAAGACAAAGACTGAACGTTTGCACGATATTCTAATTTTTCGAGTTTCACCTGTATAACAGATTATTGCATAGATAAGTTAGAGCCACAGACTTAACAAACTTTTAATCACACTTCAGGGGTGAAAGAGGAATAAACAGAAACAATCATATACAAAATAAGGTACTGTTGAAAAGAACACTTATCCAAAGAATGAATGGGAGTTAGCGTAAAATGTCCTGGAAAATGGTTTCAAGCAAATATAATGAAATTTAAATACATAAATTAATTAATTAATTAATTAAAAATAAATTGTCTTATCAATTGTGTGGGTAAAACGTGTTTTTCTTTGTCATTGCAGCTGCAGTTAAAAGTTGGAGCCAAAAAGCGACGGAGCATGACATTAGTCATGCTGTGGCGGACCACTTGAAACATGCACCCGGGCACTCAGGTGGTGGCGGCTACAAGGCCAGATGAGCTGGCTGACTTTTTTCTTTGTTTTGTTTTTTTTGTTTTGTTTTTTTTTTTTTGTTTAATGCTGTTCATGTTATGGTCTTTTTTTTTTTTTTTTTTTAAATTAAAATATATTTTAAAAAAAAGAGAAACCCTTTACAGGGGAATTTTAATTTGAGCCTCTCAGCCTTTGTTGTTTTGTACTTTGTATTTAAGTACTTTGTTAATAAATGTTTGAATTGTACATTTGGGTTTACTGTCTAATTTTTAAAACTGTCTTTTAAACGACCTGAAAATGATGACTTCATTCACTTTTCAAACCAAATATAGGTCTACCATACAGTGAAGTCTCTGTAAAGACGTCTTTTAGACAACCTGAAAAGATGACTTTTCACCTTTCACTTTTCAACCAAATAAAGACCAAACCGGGACGTCTCTGTAAAGACGTCTTTTAGACTACCTGAAAAGACAGCTTTTCACCTTTCACTTTTCAACCAAATAAAGACCAAACCAGGACGTCTCTGTAAAGACGTCTTTTAGACGACCTGAAAAGACGGCTTTTCACCTTTCACTTTTCAACCAAATAAAGACCAAACCGGGACGTCTCTGTAAAGACGTCTTTTAGACGACCTGAAAGACGGCTTTTCACCTTTCACTTTTCAACTAATTCCAAACGTCATTTAGACGTAAGTTGGAGACGTCATTTCAACGTCTTTTCAACGTGGTTGTGCTGGGTGGGTACAGTTTGCAAAAACTGTGTCAGTTAGATCCTTGAGTTGATTAAAAATCATTAATGAAAAGGATTATAGGAAATCTATGTTATCAATCCATCAACCAAAAATAAGACAGGAATAAAGCTAAGTGTCAATGGCACAGACATTACTTAAGTCTCTGATCTCCTTAATAGCGGAAAAATTCAACATGTGTCACACAAAGCTATGATATAAAAACTTAGTTGACCTTATTAAAACAGAGGCATAAGGTTAATGCATTTGATAGACATTCCTATTTTTTAATTTGTCAAATGTATTTTTTTTCCCTAAACACAAACACACACACGCACCCACACAAACTGTATGATATAATTGTTTAATAATAATTGACCTATTTTAGATCACTGTCCATAGGTGCTGCATTGCCGTTTGTGAATGTAGTACATGGTCTTCGCCACCAGATGGCGCCCAGCTCAATGTTGAATATAGTACATGGTCTTCGCCACCAGATGGCGCCCAGCTCAATGTTGAATATAGTACATGGTCTTCGCCACCAGATGGCGCCCAGCTCAACGTTGAATATAGTACATGGTCTTCGCCACCAGATGGTGCCCAGCTCAACGTTGAATGTAATACGTAGTTTTTGCCACCAGATGGCGCCCAGCTCAATGTCATTCCGGCATGTCCACAATCTGACGGCCGCAGCCAGGGCTATTTGTCTGTGTCTGCAGGAGGCTCGTTAGTGGGATGAGTCACACCTGGGCCCGGTGTGCTCTCCCCTTCAAACAGCTGCTTCAGTCTGCAGTCTGCTCTCTTCTCTTCTCTCCTGCTCTCACCCTGGAAGACAACATCCCAGCAGCATGGCACACAAATCAAGTTTTCTTTGCTTCCTTCCACCACACACACACATACATGCACTACACTACTGATCCACTGATCCACACACGTTCTGTTGATTTGTTTGTGTTCTTGTTTAATAAATTAAGTTCTTTTGTCTGCCACCTCGTCTCTGTCTCCCTTCTTGTTGCAGCCTTTGAACCAGGCTGTGACAATACTTTGACTCAAGTACTGGGGTTGAGTACTTTGTCCACCACTGGACATCGGCACAATAGCTTGTTTGCACATGACATCACAGCGCTGCGTCGCTGTGGCGGGAAATGCAGATGGAGGGCAGGAAGTAATTTTCTCCTGAAGAAGCAGTCCAACAAACGGTGCAGTGCCAATGTTTTGCGTCGTTTATGTGACAAGTTAAAAATATTACATATTCATGTTTTGTTATAAATATTGTAAATTCATGTTCTTTCATAAGGTTGAAATCTGTTGTAAGGATAAAAGTATAAATACATTTACAAGCAAAATTCACGAGGAGTGATTAGAAATCATAAAGGTCATTAAACAGTTAAAATCTGCTAGATGGTTAAAAAAAATTGATAAAATGTTAAAAACAGTCATTTTAAATTATTTGCTTTATTCTCACAGTGCAATTTGAGCTGTAGTGATCTTAATCTGTTATCTACACAGTGGTCTCGATCTGTTACTCTGAGATCGATTGCTTAGGGCAGGGGTTCTCAAACTTTTTGGGGCCAGGGAAAATTTTCCAAGGACCCCCTCATAATCCTCACGCCAATTAAACACATGTTTATACCATTTGTGATCCCAGATGCCATATGAATTATTTGTTGTGGATAAATCATAATGCCCTTTGTTAATTGCTTCCTGCTCAATACTGCATGTCAATCCGCTCGTGACTAATTAGATGGTGATTTTTATTTATGTTCATGCTCTGCGATTTTTTTTTCTGTACTTAATGACCACACAAAACCTCCTATGCAACTAGGCATGCTTTAAACTGAAGGTGAACAACAGCAAGCAGCACTATGCCGCTGTCAAGAAGTCCGCTTTGTGGCTCCTTTAAATGACTAGCGCGATTTAACTTTGACGTCAGTCACGTGAAGAGCGAAGAAGAAGAAGCTGTCCTGTTTCTCGCGCAGCCTCAGGCGTCCTTGCCGCTTTTGGTGTGAACGCACAGTTAGAGTCTGAAATATTCAAAACATTCAACAAAATCAAGAGGAGCACAGACAGATAACGTCATTTAAACCTAAATCAACTTTATTCCCCCTCAGCAACAATGCTTGTCTTAATGTTTTCACCTAAACTGTATCTCATGATGTAGAAAAACTTTTTCAGAGACAAACAACCACCTTCTTTCATTCACTTTCTTCCATTCCCCTCCCTCCCTCGTTCTTTCCTCTTCCTTTTCACTTTTTTTTCAAATTATTTTAATTTATTTTTTAGCCTTTTATTTTATTTTTTAAATTTTATTAATTTCTCCTCTTTTTTCTATTTTTTCTCCTTTCCTTTTGTCCCCCACCCTCCTTTTTTCACTTTGATGATGTATCACTTGGTGTTGGGCGGGCAAACAACTTAATTTATCAAACAAGAACACAAACAAACGAACAGAACGTGTGTGGATCAGTGGATCAGTAGTGTAGTGCATGTATGTGTGTGTGTGGTGGAAGGAAGCAAAGAAAACTTGATTTGTGTGCCATGCTGCTGGGATGTTGTCTTCCAGGGTGAGAGCAGGAGAGAAGAGAAGAGAGCAGACTGCAGACTGAAGCAGCTGTTTGAAGGGGAGAGCACACCGGGCCCAGGTGTGACTCATCCCACTAACGAGCCTCCTGCAGACACAGAGAGAAGAGCAGTGAGCAGTGAGGAGGGCTGCTCACACTCAACTATTTGTTATTTCAAACTGGTAAAGTCACCTTTATATAGAAGATCAAGTATATGATTTAAAACCAATGTCCTCTGAGTTGGAGACCTGCTCGTCACTCGGGATCAATATCTACTTTCGTACCTTGGTTCACTATGGTGTAGCTACAGTACACAATCAGTGTCAAGAGAATCGGATAATTAAAAAAAACTCAACATTACATTTACTTCTGTCCTAAACATACTCATGTCTGCTGGCCTGGAGAGGGACTGAGGTTCATGGAGGCTATCTGAAGCGCAAAGGGATTCAGACAGCACGCTTCAAAGCCTGAGTGAGGTGTCAGGCATGTTATGTCAGGTAATGGGGGTGAGATTCTCCACCAGACATCCACCTCTCTGCAGCACACACTCTGCACAGCTGAGGTCATGGACTGACACTCACTAACACTGAAAAAGCAACAAGTTTATCAGGGAACTGTCGTTAAAGCCCCCGACCATCATGTCACCCTCACCCTCTGTTTCTTGCTACTGCGGCGCTGTGTGGATTTATAGGAGGCAAGGCGATGTGAGACAGGACTGATAAAAACTGATACTGACACTGTATTAGTTTCTAGTATGGGTAAGTATCAATACTCCTGTCAGTATTAGATGACCAATATTAATTTATATCATAAACTATGGCCTGATATGTGATAGTAAACTTTACAATGTTGTGATGTGAACACAGCATTAGTTGTTAGCTAATGCTGTTCACTCACCAAGACATCTGTCTGGTTCTCAAAAAAAATCAAAATTCTGTCCACAACTGATCTGTACCCGTCCCTCCTGTGGAAATTTCAGCCTGAACCCGATTACAGCCCGACATTTTTCTCAACAAGCTTCCAAACAGGAAGAGTTGGAAGTGACAAGGACAGTTCATGGGGGGGATTTGAATTGGCAACGACAAAACTGGGGAGAAAAAGAAAGAAAACAATATCAACACTACTACTACTACCACTAATAATAATAATAATAATAATCATAATAATCATAATAATCAATCATCATCATCATTTTTGACATATTTTGTGGTTACTGCAGTTAGGGGTGGGCGGTATAAACGTATACGGTAGAAACGATATGAATCTGGCCAACAGTAGAGATTTTGCTATACCGGCCTATCGCGATATAAATAAGCATGAATTTTGTGCTTTACTAACATTTTACTTGTATTTTTTTTATTTAAAATATCTGCATCTTTATTCATGTTATTTGAGAATTTTGTGTTAAGTTTGGAGAAAGATTCATTACACGGCTTCAAAATTACTTGAAAGGTTTTATAGTTTTTGAAGTTTTGCACAATAAATGTTCTTAAAATGGCATTCTATATATTATCTATACTATTTTGAAGTGTGTTTATTCTGCTGCAATGTATCTGCTGTGTGAGCATGTTCAGAAACAGTCATTTTGACATATACATACAGAAGAAAAGAATATATCACAGTATATATCGTTACAGCATATGCTTCAAATTATACCGCAATATAAATTTTAGGCCACATCGCCCAGCCCTAATTGCAGTCTTTTGTCCACAGGGACCTCCAAAACTTACTACCAAGCTAGTAAGTTTTGGAACATATCTTTCCTGTTGGCCTTCAGACCAAGGCGTTGCAGCGTTTAGCACATGGTTGTGCAGTGGTGTCGAGGATGTGCAGGGATGTT
Source organism: Lutjanus argentimaculatus (assembly GCA_034769285.1). Lineage (NCBI taxonomy): Eukaryota > Metazoa > Chordata > Actinopteri > Lutjaniformes > Lutjanidae > Lutjanus > Lutjanus argentimaculatus. The sequence goes on along the minus strand of JAWZSL010000100.1, from coordinate 391,359 downwards.
TATTAGTGCTAAGAACATAACTTTTGTGAAACAATCAGAAAATTAAGTTTTATTTCTCCAATTCACCGGCGTTCTGCCTACCACTACATTTTTATAACCTTTCTTTAATAAAAATTAAATTGGATGTATATAATAAAATGCTGACTATTAAATAGCTTCTACATTTTCTCCAAAAGTGCTCCAGGTTACAGCCAGGCCTTATCATAGACTGTATATAGAAGTGGACGGAGCTTCCGGCTCTGAAAAATGAAGCCAATGCGGAAGTGCAGTAACGCTGTATTCTCACCGAAATCCAGCAGGGGGCGCGCGAGCTGGTTGCAAAAAGAAGCCCGGTTCCATTGACACCCGTTCTAAAATGCCGAACTTTACAGCTGAAATAAACATATTTATAGCCCGTGTCAAAAAACGATTTTGGTCTCTATTGCTAATATCCCCCACCATGTTCACTGAACCAGACTTGAATTTTCATATAAGTCATTCGTTGATTTTATATTAAGGCTTAAAGTTTCTTTATAATTAGGGGCGTGGTTTCGTGATTGACAGACGTAGTGCCCTATGGTAGTGCCACTCACTCGCTCCCTTAGACTATACCGTCTATGCTCGCCCCCCACCACCCCACCCTGCTCCCCCACTTGTTAGGGGCCGGGCAGCCTAAGCTGCCAGGACCCTATTGTAATCCTGCATGTTCTTCTTTCTTCTTTCTTTCTTTCTTTCTTTCTTTCTTTCTTCTTCCGAGGAAATCCTACTTCCCATGCACGAAAAATGACCAAACTTTGCACAAAGGTCCAGTCCCATGTCAGATTGCCTCAGCTGCAAAAACAGGCCAATAGTCCTGATGGTGGCGCTACAGCAAGCCTCTAAAGTTCAAAATTTTGAAAATTCATAATAAATCAACCATATGTGCTACAGATTTACAACTTTCACCACAATGTAGCCCCGATACTGAAGAAACTTTTGTACATTTAAACCTATTGCAAATTATGAAGTCCATCACTCTGTTTTTTTCAAAAACTGTAACGTAACTGCACCAAACTTGCTACAGAGCATCTTCAGACTGTCCTACACAAACGATCCACACAGATTTTTGATTTATCAAAAATTGAGCCTACAGTGCATCAAAATGTTTGACTGTAAATGGTATTATAAACATATACTTGCAAATTCTTGCTAAATACATTTTCAATGTTCATGAAAAAAATGACAAAATTTTGGAGTCATGGTAGATGATGTTTGGAAAATATCAGAATTTTATCTCAAAAACTGAATTTTTTACAGCATTTTGAATTTCACTCTCATGCGAACAATTGGAGTCAATGCAAAAATGGCATTTTTAAACATCAGTTTTTCACTTTTGGAGCCAATAAATCATTGTTAAAAACTAATGACCAACATCTCCATGATGTCTAGATGCAATTTGTGTATTTTGGGATTTTTGTCTCAATAACTGAATTTTTGACAGCCATTTGAAATCTGCCTTTACATGCTAACAGCTGCTGTCTTGCACACAGGTGACTGACTTAGTCAATTTGTGAAGCTACAAGTGGTGTTTCCATTTGCCAATTAGCTCAGTGAGATAGAGGATGGTTCTTGGTGTTGAAGGTTGTGAGTTCAAGCCTCAGCTTGTACAACATTTCCATATGAGAAATCTACCCAAACTTTTCACAAAGGTCCAGTCCCATGCCAGATGTCCTCAACTGGAAACACAAGACAATAGTCCTGATGGTGGTGCTACAGCAAACCTCTAAATTTCAAAACTTTGAAAATTCACAACAAATCAACCATATGTGCTACAGCTTTGGAACTTTCACTTTGAAATTTGCTTTTCCATGGCATGGATGGCTGCTGCCTGGCACCCTGATCCTTGGCTTAGTCAATTTGTGAAACCACACATGAACTGTCACCTGCCAATTAGCTCAGTGAGATAAAAGGCGGACTTCAGTGTCAGAAGTCGTGAGTTCGAGCCTCAGCTAAGGCAGGATGGACTTTCAAAAGCCTTATGTTCAGGTATCATGCTATGTGGATTAGAGACTGCTAAGATTTAAATAATTATGATTCACGGAGTTTTGGGAAGAGACAAATACTCTTTATCAACTCGTTTCCCTGTTATCCCTTGTCTCTTTTCCCTGTTTATTTGGCTTAGCTATCAGTCAATATGCAGAGTCTCTTGTGCCAGAAATTGTGAGTTCAAGCCTCAACTGATGTAAAATGCACATTAGAATGCCACCTTTTTTTCATCTTCCTACACTCTGCTTGTTGCTCAGAATTGCCTAATTTTGCCTAAAATTGCCCGGCCCCGACCATTGCTGCGCAGCAGCTATAATTAATTTTGGATCTCGGTTGTCCATTTCACGGAGCCAAGTTGACGTGCAGTGATGGACTCGCCCGACCTCGCCTATGCCTCGCCCACACAGTCTATGGTCCCGCGTATGGTCCCGCCCTGCTCCACCGTCTCAACCAATCATATTCACATCCGGTTTCAAAACTGGCAAAATGGCGTTGCCAAATCTGAAACTCGAGGCTTCAAAACGGGTGTTCAGAAACCAATGGGTGATGTCACGAAGGCTCCGTCCACTTCTATATACAGTCTATGGGCCTTATGATATTATTATATTAAGATTATGCACCAGAAGGGAGAATGATCTTGCGCGATCTCGTAGGAAACATGATTTCACATGATCTCATGTAGAAGCAGATGTAAACAAACAGGAGACTGATACAGTGCAACAGTTATCTGTAGTAAAGCTTTGCAGTGAGAGAAACAGAAGAAGTTAAATGAATTTGGATGAGGAAGTTAACCAACCAATAAAATACTGATAAATAGTTTAACTAGTATTTCTGTTGCCGGCGAAGCGAGGGTTGCGACATTTTAATCGTATCATCGACTAATCACACACATCCCTATTGAAGACTTCACATGAGCATAACTAATTAAACACACACTGCTTGTAAAACATTCACCCATTGTTTCTCAAACTTTTATGCCGCATAGCACTGCAGCAACTATTGAGCTCCCCAAGCAACACCTTACTGTTTTACACTGTTTGGTGCAACGTTTAATGCGGCCTGCTCAATTTTTTCTCCTCTTGATCTGTATTTCTCTTCGCACTATTGCAGTATTTTGGAAGTATTCATATTCAGTGTCTTATCTTATCGCCGCCAACTTTGTTTCCATCAGTTTAGCTCACAACTCCCAGTGATTATGGATGATGTGTACACGCTGTGTGAATCATTGCTATATAGCAGGCTGAGATAAAGAAAGAAAACTTATTTTAAATTACATTTCAGGAATCTCAGTAATGTCTTCTTTTCATTTGCAATTTTGTGGTGTTATTAATATTGTGATTATTGACAAAAGGAGCCATCAAAAAGCTTACAGCACCTGGTATTCCTAGGCAGCCACCTATCCAAGTAGTAACCAGGGCCCGACCCTGCTTGGCTTCCGAGATCAGACGAGATCGGGCGTGCTCTTTTTTTTGTCTTTTATTATGAAAATATATTTTTGTCTAAAAAATACATTTTAGATTACAGTACTTCTTTTCACATTATAATTTCTAGATTATCAAAATACACAATCATCCATATATTCCATACAGAATAAAACAAACCGTTATGATAACAGCTGAGAGTGGGACCCAAAAGCGAGATTCAGAGACAGGAATCAGTTGAAGGTGTTTTAATTAAGTGCTGTGGTAGGACTCGGGGTGGAGCGGTGAAGCCGGTGAGGGCTGGGGCCGTGCAACCCAGGACGTCACCCGGTGAGGGAGTGCGAGGGGGCTGGATGGCGAGGCAGTGCAGTGAGGCTGGGTGGTGAGGCGAGGTGGTGAGGCAGGGACGGTGAGGCACGGTGAAGCACGGTGAAAGACAGGAGGGGATCCAGCTGGCAAGGGCAGGTTGCAGGCGAGCGAGGAGGATTCCTGATCACAGGAGAAACAAGGTAAGTCACAAAGAAACTGCACACTGGAAACACTGTCAACAAGATCACTGGAGGAGTCGAGAGTCTGAACACAGTATAACCGCATGGGAAACTGGACGATCTGACGACGAGTGACTGGAGAGACCGGGCTTTAACTGAGACTGATGAGAATGAAGAACAGGTGCGTCGCCTGCCCACCTGCTGGGCTCGCTGGACCCGCCCCTAGGAGAGAGAAAGACACAGACACGGGGGAGGGGAGACACACTGGGAACACAGACTCATGACATTAACCAAAACAAAATCCCCTGAAATACTATCAAAACATCTCACCCCAATTCCAACCACACCCATACATTTTCCCCCACACAAATAACTCAAATGTAGCAAAGCAATCCTATTTATTTGCAATAACTATTACCTTATGTATTTCAAACATATTTCTTTGAATGAAATGGGTTAAAGGATGATACCTTAAACTCAAAGCAAAAAAAAAAAAAAATAAAAAAAAAATGCTGAATTAATTTGGCTATGAGGCTCCCTTAAAAAGATCCACACCTTCATTCTAGCCTGTGTACTTCGCAGTGCAAAAATCGCTCTTTCAACATAACAAAATGTAAAAAAAAACAAACTCATTAACAAATCAATTCTTAATCAAAAATCAGAAACACACAAAAAACAACAACAACAACAAAAAAATTAACCCTCATGAGCAAAACAATCCACCAATCTATATAAACCGCCCCCAAAAAAACAACCCACTAAAAAACAAATCCCACCAAAACCTGACACAACTTCTCTGAGTGAACATGGCCATGAGGCTCCCTTTAAAAAAGATTCACACTTTCATTTTGACCAGTTATATTTGAACAGTGCTAGCCCCTCAGACATTCCCCACCACCCTCCTTTAAAACCCACTTAAGTCAAAAACACACCAACATAAAAATAACGTAACTCAGTCTATTAAAATCACTGCAAAAAAACAGACACAAAAACTTTTGAGACTAAAATCAAAAGACATTAAACAAAAATTACACCCTCAACTTAAACACCCAAGCTCTTATGATCATCCCATAAACACTCTTAATCAAACCACCCAAAGATACATACACCCTTTAAATTGTCACAACTGCCTTACCTCATATCCTTAGTTTTTCTTCACAACCCTTTCAATGTCTCAAACCCCCCCTTACCTTCCCACCTCTCCTCACCAGTGCCACACAATCCCTCCCCTTCTGTCGTGGGAGAAGAGGTTGTTGTCCCTGGTGAAGAGCGTGGTAAATTGCACAGCACCATGCATCATCCTGTATTTGATCTGGGTTTACACAATGCTTTTGAATATTGGCCAAATAGGGACTACTTTGTGTTCATAATGTGCTATATTGCGTTGTGATTTTGATTTCCCATCTTGCACGACTTAATAGGAACCGACATAGTGCTGTGTTTTTTACCCTGCTCTTCTCCCACATCCCAAACAGAAACAATAACTCCCAAGAATCTGCAAATCCCACACCATGCCCAATTTCCTTGATAAACATTCTTTCAACAAGCCAAAAAATTCACCCAGCTTAGTACACGTTATATACATATGCAACAAATCTTCTGCTTCTAATCCGCATACGTCACATGTTCTGCTGACCTCCCTGTCAAACTGATGTAAAATAACATTTGTGAAGATTTTATTGTGCCTCAACTTAAAATTGTGATCCTCAACCTCAATGCTGTTTCCTTTTAGTTTCCACCTTTCCCAAATTTTATTCCCATCTACCTGGGTAAAGATCTTACTCCAATACAACAAGGAGGTCGGCTTTTGTGACTTTTTCTTAAGAAAACAATCGTAAATTTGTTTGCATGTCGTAACACTAAAAACTTTAGACTCATCCTCTTGAACAAATTTCAGATTAGGAAAATGACTAACCCTATTCAGTACTACCCTTGACATGAATAAAGATTTCCATTGATTCGGAATACATTCTTGAATTATAGCTGCTGTGCAGCAATGGTCAGGTCCGGGCAATTTTAGGCAAAATTAGGCAGTTCTGATCAACAAGCAGAGTGTAGGAAGATGAAAAAAAGGTGTCATTCTAATGTGCATTTTACATCAGTTGAGGCTTGAACTCACAATTTCTGGCTTAAGAGACTCTGCTCTATCTCACTGAGCTAATTAGCAAGCGACAGCTCTGTGGTATATATGTTTAAAACTTGTTCTAGCTCATTATAGGAATTCTACAGCTGCAATGATTAGTAGCTATTGGCTATTGGATAGACTCTGCATATTGACTGATAGCTAAGCCAAATAAAAACAGGGAAAAGAGACAAGGGATAACAGGGAAAAGTGTTGATAAAGAGTATTTGTCTCTCTGTGAAACTGCCTGGATCATAATTATTTTAACCTTAGTAGTCTCTAATCCACTTAGCATAAGATAAGATGTTCCTTTATTTGTCCCACAGTGGGGAAATTTACGATACATGATGCCTGAACATAAGGCCTTTCACATTAGAAAGTCCATCCTGCCTTAGCTGAGGCACGAACTCACGACTTCTGAGGTCGTGAGGACTGAGGTCCGTCTTTTATCTCACTGAGCTAATTGGCAAGTGACAGTTCATGTGTGGTTTCACAAATTGACTAAGCCAAGGATCAGGGTGCCAGACAGCAGCCATCCATGCCATGGAAAAGCAAATTTCAAAGTGAAAGTTCCAAAGCTGTAGCACATATGGTTGATTTGTTGTGAATTTTCAAAGTTTTGAAATTTAGAGGCTTGCTGTAGCGCCACCATCAGGACTATTGTCTTGGGTTTCCAGTTGAGGACATCTGGCATGGGACTGGGACCTTTGTGAAAAGTTTGGGTAGATTTCTCATATGGAAATGTTGTCCAAGCTGAGGCTTGAACTCACAACCTTCAACACCAAGAACCATCCTCTATCTCACTGAGCTAATTGGCAAATGGAAACACCACTTGTAGCTTCACAAATTGACTAAGTCAGTCACCTGTGTGCAAGACAGCAGCTGTTAGCGTGTAAAGGCAGATTTCAAACGGCTGTCAAAAATTCAGTTATTGAGACAAAAATCCCAAAATACACAAATTGCATCTAGACATCATGGAGATGTTGGTCATTAGTTTTTAACAATGATTTATTGGCTCCAAAAGTGAAAAACTGATGTTTAAAAATGACATTTTTGCATTGACTCCAATTGTTCACATGAGAGTGAAATTCAAAATGCTGTAAAAAATTCAGTTTTTGAGATAAAATTCTGATATTTGGCAAACTTCATCAACCATGACTCCAAAATTTTGTCATTTTTTTTAATGAACATTGAAAATGTATTTAGCAAGAATTTGCAAGTATATGTTTATAATACCGTTTACCGTCAAACATTTTGATGCACTGTAGGCTCAATTTTCCATAAATCAAAACATCTGTGTGGATCGTTTGTGTAGGACAGTCTGAAGATGCTCTGTAGCAAGTTTGGTGTCAATTGAGCAAAAATTGTGGGAGGAGATAGGTTTAATAAGTTTTACAGTTTTTGAAAAAAACAGAGTGATGGACTTCATAATTTGCAATAGGTTTAAATGTACAAAAGTTTCTTCAGTAGTGGGGCTACATTTTGGTGAAAGTTGTAAATCTGTAGCACATATGGTTGATTTGTTATGAATTTTCAAAATTTTGAACTTTAGAGGCTTGCTGTAGCGCCACCATCAGGACTATTGGCCTGTTTTTTGCAGCTGAGGCAATCTGACATGGGACTGGACCTTTGTGCAAAGTTTGGTCATTTTTCGCGCATGGGAAGTAGGATTTCCTCGGAAGAAGAAGAAGAAGAAGAAGAAAGAAAGAAGAACATGCAGGATTACAATAGGGTCCTGGCAGCTTAGGCTGCCCGGCCCCTAATAACTTGATAATATTGAGCAACTGTTTCATATCTAACATCACTATCAATTTCATGAACACTATCGTAAATAGATTGGGCTGGCAGAAAACCTGGCAGTACTTCATACATGATATCCTTCAATTGAATCAAACCCGCTCTTAACATTTTTATATTATACAACATTTTATCCTCTTTTTTTATATACTTATTTACAAAAATTGGCAGTTCTTTTATTACACTCACAGAATGAGCCACATAATCAATATGCTCTAAAAAAAAAAAAAAAAAATTCTGCTTGAGCAGACAGGACCTCCCTGTAAAAAAGAGGAAGCCTGCTGTCATCGGTGCTTTCAATTTCATCAACAAAACAAAATCTCCTATATTGAGCACTTTATTTATAAAATAAACTCATCAAACCTTCCACCCGTAAGCCATATCGTCATATAGATATTTTTTCACTAACTTAATTCTAAAGGCACATTTTTTCCTTTCCATATCTACCAACTGTAAACCCCCTCCTTATATTTACTTAGTAAGGTTTTCCTATTAATTTTGCTCACTGTTGTTCCCCATATAAATATAGTTATCATTTCATTCAGTCTATTCAATACCCACAAGGGTAAATCTAAGATTATTTAAAAACCACCACTTTCCCATTAAGCTTTAAATCTCTCATCCTCCACCAATTAAGGCTGAATCCCGTTTCACCCTTGGCCCTCCCCCTTGGCCCTACCCCTCCGTTTTGCGCGTTCACGTGGAGGGGTAGGGGTGTCCCAATTCTCATTATGACAGAGGGGTAGGGGGAAGTGGTAGGGCTATGTACCCCTCCAAACGGAGATTTTCCCGAGGCACACTCCAAACAGAGGGGTACAACAGATTTCCCAGAATGCCTTGCAAGACCGGCAAGATGGCTGCTTCCGCAACTAAAGAAGTTCACAAATGTAAGTATTTTCTCCATGAATAAAGTTTTAAAATGTACGAAAAACCCTTTATTGTCTATTTTAACGTTGTTTCAATGTGTAGTGGTCATTTTCCTCGTAAAATGCACCCCCCAAAAAAATCGCTAGTAGTCGAGGCTTCAGTTACATGGTTACCGTTACCAGGCTGAATGCTACTAGTGGTGCTCTGTGGGCAGCCTGATAATCTACAGTGGTAACGTTATCAATAATAACTTCGGCAACCTCGCTGCTGGTATTCAGTTACATTGATAGCGTTATGGGATACAACATGCAGGAATGTCATACACAAATCGAATGTGACATTAGCATTAGCCTGTAACTCCATTGAAGTTGTGTACGAATTGCGACAATCCGTGCTAACGTGTTATATGGATGTTGTAACCCAAGTAACGTTAATAATCACTGGTTTATATGAGATCAGAGATCATGAGATCACAGTTATCCCTGTGTGTTATCTATGCAGGGACTCCAGAAGAGACCCGACGCCTCATAAGATTCAGGGCTGAAAATGAGCAGCGTTTTCTCAAATCCAAAGCTGCTGCCAAACAACTTTGGGAGTGAGTTTTTTTTTTTAGCTTGCTTGACAGCACACATAATTATGTTGTTTTATTTTTTTTTTCTTGTTTTTCATTGTTTTTACATTACTCCTCATATGTGTTATGATACAGGACGTTGATCAAAGAGCTTGGGCTTGAGGGTAAAATCACCTGCCAACAGGCATCGAAAAAATGGGAAAATCTTAAAAAGAAATATAAGGTAAGCGAGAAGCACTTTGGTTGAAATTTAAGGCGATGCCTAAACTGTAATCTTTTAAACTAATCTGTAATCTCTCAGTTAGCGCTGCAATGATGAACTTCATATTTATAAGTTATAACACTGTTTTGTTTTTTGCAGGAGCTGAGAACTCCCAAGACGGGTTCAGGAACTGATGCCGGGGAAACCACAGCATCTACCTGGCAGTTTTTCGAGGACATGCATGAGGTGCTGGGAGCCAGGCCGTCCATAGACCCCCTCCCATTGTGGTTGCCTCATATGATGATCCTGTCACACTGCTTATGGTAAAGATACAGCCACATCATGTATTGTTATTGATTACTGATCTATATTGTTGATTATAACCCAGCATCTTAAGAAATATATTTTCTACGTAGTTATGTATTGTACATACATACATATGGCCACATGACCTACTTCAGGAATATAATACCTTCTCATTTGTTTTGTTCTTGGGAGATTGTCGAGTCCACTCCTTCCACCTCAGCCACAGCTTCTTCCGAGGCAGCCACATCTGATGCCCCTACCACTGGCCGCTGCTACTGTGGACATGCCCCCAACCCCTTCACCCCAAAAAAAAAAAAAGAGTAAGCTAAACCACATCGTGGATTTTCTGGCACAGGAGGTGAGAAGGAGCAGAAGAGACACGAGGAAAGTGAGAAGAAAACAGAGCGTTTTTTAAGCCTGTTTGAGAAACTCATTGACAAAATTTAACTGTTTCTTTTGTGCAATATGGCCCCTTATCACACTAGTTCCTGTGTGTATGTTTGCACTGTTTGATGTTTACATCTGAAAAGTTGCTCTCAGGACCAATTTAAGAAATCATTTGCTGTGCTGTCCTGTGTGTGTGTATTCTAATGTCTACCTCAAAGGCACAGCTGGCTGTTGTTTTTTGTTTTTTTAATATAGTTCTTAAATGTTTTTAAGACAAGTGCATAAATGCATCTGAATGTGATGGCATTTATCAAATAAAGTGCAATATTGTTTTCTACTACATGTTTGTGAGCATGAATATCACACCAGCTAAACATTAACAACACCTGAAACAGATATTAGCATTAAAATAGATTTATTTGGGAAAAAAAACTTGACACATGCCTGATGTACGATAACAAAAAACTATATACATTGTCCATTTCTGGATCAGTCAGATTTATTTGGGAAAAAAAACTTGACACATGCCTGATGTACGATAACAAAAAACTATATTCATTGTCCATTTCTGGATCAGTCAGATTTATCTGGGAAAAAAAAGGAAAAAACTTGACACACCCCTGAGGTAAGATTACAAAAAAACTATATACATTGTCCATTTCTGGATCAGTCAGATATTCGAACACACATCCCTGAGGTAGCATAACAAAAAAACTATATACATTGTCCATTTCTGGATCAGTCAGCATCCTCATGGGGCCTGCACATTGCCTGAGATCAGAGCAGCCAGGTGGTCTCTTGTTGCATTGCCAGACCTCTCATTAGCTGCCAGGGGTTCCCGAGGAGGTTGGGGGTCTAGCATATCCTGTGCAGCATCTTCAACTGGCTCCAGCACGTCCCCATTGTCCAGACACACATTGTGGACAATGATGCCCCTCCCCCCCAAAATCACTTAGAGATTTGACTACTACTGAGTATAAAAGTGATGACACCCTTGCCTCACTGATCTGTTTAACTTGAAACTAACTGTTAACACCCCTTTACATTTAACCTTACCTGTTGCTGTCCCATACAATTGTCACAGTTCTATTCTCCCTGTTTGGCTCCTGTTCCTCTGCCTCAGTAATTTTCCACTCTCCCTGCCTCTGCTCCACTCCACCTCTCAGCCACTCCCACCTAATCCCACCTTTCTCCTCCGCTCCCGTCTCTCCACCTTGACGCCCAGCAGCTTCCATCTCCTCCTCCGTCTCCCTCTCCTCCTCCTCCTCCACTTCAGGGCCACTGGAGTCACCCATTTCATCACCTTTCTCCTCCTCTTCCTCTAGCTCCTCTCCATCGCTGTCTCTTGCCAATCGATCTGCTTGTTCGGCACATGCCCTTGCGTAATGTCCTTGTTTTTTGCATCTATAGCAGTGGAATTCTGGGCATTCTCTTAATATGTGTCCTGACTGCAGACAGAGCCGGCATACTCTTAACTGCTGATCATGCAGGACTCTGAAGCATTCTAGACCGTGCAGGACTCTGAAGTATTTCTAGACCTTCTAAGGTCTCAAACTTGGTACCGTATGGTAGTGATGATACAGTTTCAGGCAACTTGACTTTTAAAAATCTTGTTCCGTCATATACTTCAGTGCCGGTCCATTTTCTACATCGGATCTCTGAGCTCGGCTCCACTCCCCACTGCGTCAGTTTCTCAATTATTTGCTTGTCGGTGATATATAGTGGTAAGTTCAGGAAGGACACCACTCTTGTGTCTTTTACCACCTCAGACACAACAATTCTTGAGTTCTTTATCTTGAAGCCATCCAGCAGTCTTTCTTTCCCCCTCTGGTTGCTCATTGTGAGCTCCCATCTTTTCTCAGACTTAGCCCTGCAGCCCAGCATCGCCCACACGTCACGTCCACAGCCTTAAGTAGGTCAATCATCGTGATTATGTTGTTGCCTTCTATCTCGACATTCACTACTAATTCTTTCTTCACTGTGTTCTCACTCCTGACCTCTTTTGCTTTGTTTTCTGCTGGTTTAGCTGCTTCCGCTGCCACGTGCTCTTTCCCGTCTCGTTCTGCCGCTGCTCCTTCAGCTGCTTTCTTTGCTCCTCTTCCTCCTCCATTTCCTCTCTCCTTTCTGGACCTCCTCCCTCCACTTTTCCATCCACCACCTCCTCCTACCTCCTGCTCCTCTCTGGTTGAGCCTTGGCTGGACACGAGTCCCACCATGCTGCACCTGCCTGAGGCGCCATGATCCCACTTTCCAGTTTCTTGGACATTTCCATAGCTGTGTTCATTTTCGGTTGGTCCATCCTAATTTTTTTGTGTGGAATAAAAGCTTCCCCTGACAGCAAAAGCTGCTGGGGGAAACCCTTAACTCTTTATCGTTTGCTTTTCTTCTTCTGTTTCTCTCCGCTCTCCTACTTTCTCCTCCATCCTCGTCTACCATGCGCTGCTTCAGCAATCACCGGAACCGGAAACACAGGGGCGTGCTCACCTATCCAAGTACTAACCAGGCCCGACCCTGCTTGGCTTCCGAGATCAGACGAGATCGGGCGTGCTCAGGGTGGTGTGGCCGTAAGCCGCTATGGAACTCAGAACCGTGCTATTTTTATAAAAGGCATCAGCGCTATCATGAAATGTCATTAATATTGTGATTTTTGACAAAAGGAGACGCCAAAAAGCTTACAGCACCTGGTATTCCTAGGCAGTCACCTATCCAAGTACTAACCAGGCCCGACCCTGCTTGGCTTCCGAGATCAGACGAGATCGGGCGTGCTCAGGGTGGCGTGGCCGTAAGCCGCTATGGAACTCAGAACCGTGCTATTTTTATAAAAGGCATCAGCGCTATCATGAAATGTCATAGTTGACTAAGATGGCGCCGTGCCAGGAGGCAGCCTGTTGCAGCAGCTCCCGTCGTGTGTTCTGACTTTTTGTGTTTCTTTCCTATTGCACTGCTGGTTTCCTATTGCACTGCTGGTCATGGCTAATGCACATCTGTTAGCTATTTGCACATCTGTATCAATACCTGTTGGTCATGGCTAATTGCACATTTGTTAGCTATTTTGCACATCTGTCTCAATACCACTCTACCTCATTTCTCACCACTTCGTGTATATAATTTATGTCCACTTATTATTGATATCTTGCACAGTGTTACACTACTGCGACTGGCGTAGCGTATTTCTGTACATATCAGTATAGTACTTTGTATATTTTTTAAATTTATAATCTTTATGTATACATGGCTATTTCTTATATATTTTATTTTTTACTTTTGACCTGTTTTTCTGTGTGTCTGATGACAGCTGCTGTAACACAAGAATTTCCCAGTTTGGGATCAATAAAGTACTATCTATCTATCTATCTATCTATCTATCATTAATATTGTGATTTTTGACAAAAGGGGACGCCAAAAAGCTTACAGCAC
>JAWZSL010000100.1:332839-377277 GCA_034769285.1 Lutjanus argentimaculatus | reverse complement strand
ATCAGACGAGATCGGGCGTGCTCAGGGTGGTGTGGTCGTAAGCCCCTATGGAACTCAGAACCGTGCTATTTTTATAAAAGGCATCAGCGCTATCATGAAATGTCATTAATATTGTGATTTTTGACAAAAGGAGACGCCAAAAAGCTTACAGCACCTGGTATTCCTAGGCAGTCACCTATCCAAGTAAGGCAAGGCAAGGCAAGGCATCTTTATTTATATAGCGCATTTCATACCAATAGGCAACTCAATGTGCTTTACATAAAGACAGAACATTTAACAGTAAGAGCAGAAAATGTAAAAAGAAAACATTAAAAAAATTAAAAAATTAGAAATTTAAAATATTAAAAATACAGTTAAAAGAAAGAAAGAGATAAGAATATAGAAAGTACAAGAAAGAGTGCAAATCCAAAAATTATAACTCTTAAGAGCTCAGCCATACGCACATGAAACGAGAAATGTTTTTAACCTGGATTTAAAAGTGCTTACAGTTGGGGCTGATTTCAGTTCTGCTGGTAGTTTATTCCAGTTGTGTGCAGCATAACAGCTAAATGCTGCTTCACCATGTCTAGTTTGTACTCTGTGCTCCACTATCTGACCTGAGTCAGTAGATCTCAGAGCTCTACTGGGTTTATACTCTACTAACATGTCCTTCATGTATTCTGGACCTAAACCATTCAGTGATTTGTAGACCAGTAGCAGAACTTTAAAATCTATTCTGTAGCTGACTGGGAGCCAGTGTAAAGACTTAAGAACAGGGGTGATGTGCTCTGATCTCTTTGTTCTGGTTAAAACTCGAGCTGCTGCGTTCTGAATGAGCTGCAGTTGTTTAATACTTTTTTGGGGGAGTCCAGTCAGAAGACCATTACAGTGGTCAAGTCTGTTGGAGATGAAAGCATGAATCAGCTTCTCCTGATCTTTTTTGGACATGAAGCCCCTAATTCTTGCTATATTCTTCAGTTGGTAAAAGGCTGTTTTGGTGACTGATTTGATATGACTGTTAAAGGTTAGGTCTGAGTCTATCAACACGCCAAGGTTCCGGACCTGGTCTTTAGTTTCTAGTGACAGTGACTCAAGGTGTTTACTGACAGCAACCCTCTTCTCTTTATTGCCAAAAACAATTACCTCTGTTTTTTCTTGATTTAACTGAAGGAAATTTTGGTTCATCCAATTTTTAACTTGCTCTAAACAGTGACACAATGACTCTAAAGGACTGCAGTCATCTGGGGACAGTGCAAGATATATCTGTGTGTCATCTGCGTAACTATGATAGTTGATATTAGAATTCTGCAGAATTTGACCCAGAGGCAGCATATATAGGCTGAATAGAAGGGGTCCAAGAACTGACCCCTGAGGAACTCCACATGCCATAGCCACTTGATCAGATTGATAACTTCTAATGGTCACAAAGTAACTCCGCTCCTCCAAGTAGGACTTGAACCATTTTAGGACTGTTCCACTGAGTCCTGCCCAGGTTTCCAACCTGTTCAGCAGTATACTGTGATCCACAGTGTCAAACGCCGCACTGAGATCCAACAGGACCAGAACTGACACCTTGCCTGAGTCAGTGTTCAACCTTATGTCATTTAACACTCTAATAAGAGCTGTTTCTGTACTATGGTGAGGTCGGAGGCCTGACTGAAATTTGTCAAAAAGACCACTGGAGTTCAAGAAGTTACTAAGTTGATTAAAAACCACTTTCTCAACGATCTTTGCTATAAAAGGAAGATTTGAAATAGGTCTGTAGTTGGTTAATATGGAAGTATCCAACGTTCTCTTTTTTAAGAGTGGCTTGATGGCAGCTACTTTTTGGGGTTTAGGAAACGTGCCTGATTGAAGTGAGCAGTTTATTATTTGCTGCAGATCTGTTTGGACAGAGCTTACAACAGTTTTAAAAAAGTCAGATGGCATTGTGTCAAGACAGCATGTCGATGGTTTAAGATGCTGAACTGTTTCTTCTAGTTTTTTGGTCAACTACATTAAACTCTGACATCATATTTGATGTATACCTAGGTGGTTTTAATGATTGCATCATTTTATTATTTTGCTGATTTGTATTGATATTTAGCCTTATAGATTTGATTTTTTTCATTGAAAAAGCGAGCAAATTCATTGCATTTTTCTGTGGAAGAGAGTTCTGAAGCTATCTCTTTCGGTGGAGTTGTAAGCTTATCAACAATAGCAAACAGAGCACGAGTATTGTTAATGTTCTTATTAATCATCTCAGAGAGGTGTTGCTGTCTAGCCTTAAGTAACTCATGGTTAAAATTACAAAGACTTTGTTTGTAGAGGTCATGGTGAATTTGAAGTTTAGTTTTTCTCCATTTACGCTCTGCTTTCCTGCATTCTGTTTTCAAGGCCTTTACCATCATAGTATTTCTCCATGGAGTTCTCTGTCTACTTAAGGTCATCTTAGTTTTAATTGGTGCAATAGTATCCATGACATTTGAGATTTTTGAGTTGAAATTATCCAGGAGTTCATCAACTGTCTCTGCACTCACAGTTGGTGACATAGCTATAGCCTCAATAAACTTAGCACTGGTATTCTCATTTATGTACCTTTTCCTGACAGAAACAGAGGGTAGCTGAGTGTTTGTCATTATCTGTAAGTCAAAGAACACACAGAAATGATCAGAGAGAGCCAAGTCCTTAATATCAACAGATGAGATGTCAACACATTTAGAGATAACCAGATCCAGAGTGTGGCCTCGAGTGTGTGTGGGCCCTTTCACATGTTGGGAGAGGCCAAAGGTATCTAGCAGGGAAAAAAGTTCTTTGGCATTAGTGTCCATGTTATTGTCTATATGAATGTTAAAATCCCCTGTTATGATTAAAGAGTTGTAGTCAGTGCAGATAACTGACAGCAGTTCAGCAAACTCATCAAAGAATTTTCCTGGGTATCTTGGTGGTCAATAAATGATAAGAAAAAGAACCTTTGGATCCCCCTTTACTAAGAAACAGAGATATTCAAAAGAGCTAAAATCACCAAAAATAGTTTCCGTACACTGAGATACTGATTTAAAAATGGCAGCAACTCCCCCACCCTTCTTGCCACTTCGATTCTTATTCATAAAACTGAAATTTGTTGGTACTGCCTCATTGAGAATGGTATCACAGCTACTCAGTGAGTAGCAAAAGGTCGTCCCTCTGAGTACTGTTCTTTAAGACTGTTGTTAATCATCGCACATGTGAATTCGCACACTGCCGCGGTCTTTGAATGCACCGCAGACATGTCGATCCTCCGGAGAAAACAGCTGAGTGACTCTGCAGTGTGTGCGTCTAAAAGCAGTGATTTATGTTGTTGTGTCACGTGTGTACCTTTTGTTGATATTTCTGTGCACCCATAAGTCAAGTAATGACATGCCAGTCGTTTTGGTTAGTAGAATTTATGATGTTATAAAGAGTTAGCCACTAATCAGTGGCAGGTAGTTAGCTGCTAATGGGAAGTTATGCTAGCTCACTGTGTAGCTAAGCTCTGTTGTACATTCGCATTTCACATCTTACCGCTCACTCTGTGGATTGATCATTGTGATTTAAGTTATAAATAATATTTTGAGCCGTATCTAAGTTGTGCTCTGGTTAGAAACACATATAATTGGCTCAGTATATTTTTATGTGAATTTGTACTTCATTTCTAATTATCTTGTGTTACTGTGCTTGTATTGCAGAAACCACACACATATTCACTCACGAAAGTTATATAAAAGGTTGAATTTTATTACCGGGCTCCTTTCCTCATTCTCCACCTACCTGCTCATGTGCCCTGACCGACACACTGAAGTGTTTGCTGCCATCTAAGATCCACATACAGTACCGTCTCATACAATTTTCTGGTCCTTCGAGCTGGATCGGAGCAACCACTTCAACCGATACATTCAGTATGGAAAGGCGTGACCTATACAGAGTCTGATCGCCCGCGCCGACGCAGCCAACTGCCACCATATCTTCAGGACTATGAGGTGAGCTACTCTGCTAAGCAGCGCCTCCCATATGAGGAGCAGACCAGACAGACCGCTCCTGCTGAGGTTCTGCAGTACATCCATACTATGAGAGAGGAACATGACCGACTGCGAAGAGATGTGCAACGCCTTACCCAAGTCATCTCTAGTTCCCCTGTACTAGCCCCACATCGCCCCATGTCACAGTCCAGACTTCGTGAGGACGAGACATCATCCACACCTGCATACGCTTGTAAGCTGATGCCATCCAGTGGCCACGAGGACCCACATCAGCATGACAGAGCCTCACAGGTGCCAGCCAGGGATAAGTCTCCACACCAAACGGATAGTCAACATGGACAGATAGAGGAGCTCACTCGCAGTCTAAAGGGAGCAGGGCTGCAAAGTAAGGGCGCAGCACAGTCATCATCATCCTCCGGTGAGTCATCCCCTCAATCACAAGACTTCCCTCCGCCCACAACCAAGAGAGAGAAGTTTCCTCCCCCTCACCAGTCAACCGCTGAGCAATCATCAGAGCACCGCTATCGAGAACAACGCACTCCACACACTGACAGCAGGCATCATCCCCAGGTTGATGATGATTATGATCGGCATGTCAGCAATTACAGTCAGCCTGCCAGAACCCATAGACGGCCCAATCTGAGAGCCGACTATGATGACAACTACTACAGACAAGACCACAGGTATCCTTCCCCTGATCGCCGTGACAACCTCTACCGCCCTGCTCACGGACATGACTACTATAGTCATACTGATCAGTACAGGCACTGGGATGACCGTTACCCTGGTGATTCTCGTCGCTACTCACCTGACCGCCCGCAACCAGATAAGTGGCCTCGGACTCCAGTCTCCTTCAACAGACCCCCACCAGCAGAGACTTATCGTGGGCCACAACCCACAATCCCTGATCTTGTGCATGAGGACCCACGTGAGTTTGCAAGATTGACGTTAGCTCTGGACAACATTCTCCCACCTGAGGCTCCAGAACACTTCAAGTATCAGATACTGACTGATCACCTCAAGTGTGAAGAAGCGCTGCTCATCGCTGATTCATACAGCAACAGTCCACTCCCGTTCAGTGACACTATGAGAGCACTTACCGAGATGTACGGTCAGCCTCAACATCTGGCCTTGAAGAGGATCAGCAAGCTGATGGATGGACCCAACATCAGGAGTGGTGACATCAGATCCTTCAAGTCATTTGCTCTCCAGGTCCGCGCACTAGTGGGCATGTTGCATCAACTGGGAGAACAAGGTCGGACGGAGCTGAGGTGTGGCTCACACGTATCTCGCCTCTTAGCCAAGTTGCCATACGACCTAAGAGCCAACTTCCAGAGATTCGTGAACCCCATCTACACTCCTATACCAACGCTGCTGGACCTAGCTGACTGGCTGGAGTATGAGGTGCGCGTCCAGGTCATCGGAGACCAGTACTGTGACCACTCAGACAGAGAAAAACCAGCTACACGGAAGGAGAGGCGTCCTGAGTACAAGTCTCATAAGGCCACGACTATTCTCCATGGCAGCGAACAGAAGAGAAAGTCAGAGACAGACACAACTGCCTCACAGGAGAAACCAAAGAAGTACTGTCCATTCTGCGACACTGTGCAGCACTACTTGAACCAGTGCAGTAACTTCAAACTCTTGTCGAGGGACCAGAAGACAGAGTGGATCAAGTCAAACAAGAGGTGCTGGAGATGCGGCTGTGAGCACCAGGTGGCCAGGTGTAACCTCAAAGCTAAGTGCAAACAGTGTGAACGACGGCACCTTGAGGTTCTTCATGAGGTCAACACCAGCCAAAGTGCAACAGCGTCTGCTAAGCCCAGCTCAACCGAAGAAAGCACCTGCTTGGTAAGCTCCATCTCTGAGATGCTCTACGTAGACCGACCAACCAACGGCAGCCAGGTCCTACTCAAGTTGAGTCGTGTCCTCCTTAAGAGTGGTGCCAAGGTCATCGAAACCTACGCTATATTGGACGATGGTTCGGAGCGTACCATCCTCTTATGCGAAGCAGCTGATCACTTGGGGCTTCAAGGGGAACCTGAGGACCTAGCACTCCGCACCGTCAGGCAAGAGGTTTTGCACCATCCATGGCGCCACCGTGTTCATTCTCTGTAGCTCCAGCATCGCAGCCCGGCAATCCTTTCAGATCCACAGAGCCTTTACTGCCAAGGAACTTGGGCTCGCTCGCCATACTTACCCAGTAAGAGTTCTACAGGAGAGGTACCGCCATCTCAAGAACCTGCCACTGCCGGACATAAGGGAGGCACAGCCACTGCTACTCATCGGGACAGATAATCCGCATCTTATCACTCCAGTGGAGCCGGTACGTCTGGGTCCCCCCGGCAGACCTGCAGCTGTGCGCACCAGACTCGGGTGGACTCTACAAGGCCCCTCAAGGTTCCTGCGTCACCGGTTGACACCCCCAGCAGTGTCTTTTCACCTCCAGCGCCTCACCAGAAGCCGAGCTCTTCAGCCATGTCGAGAAACTGTGGCAACTGGACACCTTACCATACCGGAGTGAGCGGCTTATTACCAGGTCCAGACAGGATGCTGAGGCCATCCGAAGGCTTGAGGAGAAAACAATCAGGGTCACAGTGGATGGAGTGAAGCGTTACGCCACCCCATTACTGTGGAAGGAGAATCACCCTCCGCTCCATGCCACACCGGAGGCTGTCCTGGCTCAGCTACGGGGGACAGAGAAGCGGCTAGCCAGAGACCCAGAAAGGGCAGCGGCCTACTCCAAGGAGATCCACAAACTCCTTGACGCCGGCTACGTCACACCTGTGTCACCTGCAGAGGCTGCGAAGAACAACCATTTGTGGTTCATCCCGCACCACATGGTGCAACACAACGGTAAATACAGGATAGTCTTCAACTGCTCCTTCGCATTCGAGGGTCAGAGCTTTGAATGACCACCTCTTGCCAGGGCCCACACTAGGAGCCAGCTTGTTGGGAGTCCTCCTCAGGTTCAGAGAACATCCAGTCGCTATCAGTAAGCGATGTGAAGGGGGTGTTCCACCAGGTTCGTCTGCTGAAAGAGGACAAACCCTTCCTCTGCTTCCTGTGGCGAGACATCAAGGTAGATCAGAGACCTACTGTCTACCAATGGCAGGTGCTCCCCTTTGGGACTACATGCAGCCCATGCTGCGCGGGTCTTTGCCCTTCAGTCCCATGTCCAGAAGCACACTGCGCCAGAAGAGGATGCACGTCTGTCCGTGGAACGTAATTTCTACGTTGACAACTGTTTGCAGAGCCTCCCCTCGGAAGTGCAAGCTAAGAAGTTGGTGGACCGCCTGCAGTCTCTCCTCATGGAGGGCGGATTCGAACTGAGGCAATGGGCTAGTAATGTTCCTGCAGTCATCAGCCACTTACCAGCTGAGTCCCGGTCAGAAAGCAGCGTACTCTGGTTCTCCCAAGAGTCAGCGGATCCCCAAGAACGCACTCTTGGACTCGTATGGCAGTGCAAGTCTGATACACTCCGGTACAAATGCCACCAGAGCGAAAGTCCAGAGCCGACTATGCGCAATATCTATCGGCTACTTGCCCAGCAGTACGATCCTCTTGGCTTCCTTATCCCATACACGACCAGAGCCAAAGTCATCGTGCAACACCTCTGGAATAAGAAAAGAGGATGGGATGATCCCCACTTACCAGAAGATCTGCTCCAAGCCTGGCGTGTGTGGGAAAGTGAACTGTCCCAGCTGTCGCAAATAACCCTGCCAAGATGCTATACCGACCCAAGTTTGGACTGCAGCGACAGCACTCGGAGTATTCATGTGTTCTGTGATGCTTCCGAGCGGGCATATGGGTCTGTAGCTTATCTGCGCACCGACAGAGGTGAAGGACAAGTCTGCGTGGCCTTCCTGGCTGCCCGGTCAAGAGTGGTGCCCAAGAAGCAACTCTCAATCCCCAGGCTGGAACTGTGCGGAGCTCTAACAGGAGCACAGTTGGCTTCTGTCTTGAAGAAAGAGCTCACTCTCGACATACAGGAAGTGATGTATTGGACAGATTCGACGACAGTACTCACCTGGCTCCATTCGGATTCATGCAGATATAAAGTGTTCGTCGGAACCAGAGTAGCAGAAATACAAGAGCTCTCTGACCCAACATCCTGGCGCTACATTGACTCAGGGACCAATCCCGCCGACGACATCACCAGAGGTAAACCACTGGTTCAGCTTGCTGAAGACAACCGATGGAGTCGGGGGCCATCCTTTCTTCAGCTGCAGGCTGACCACTGGCCTAAGGCACCTGTTGGAGAACTTCCAGAGGTAGCGGGTGAGCTGAGGAAGACAGTGTTCTGTGGCGTGTTGGTGGGGTCAACCAGTTCAGCAGTACCTGACATCCAACAGTTCAGTACCTACCAGGACCTCCTGAAGGCCACCGCCCAATCGCTGCACGGGGCGGCCCACTATCACCGATCCTCCAGCCGCTGACGATTTCCAAAAGGCTGAGCACGCCCTGCTGAGACATGCCCAGATGGAGAGCTTTCCAGGAGAGTTTGCACTACGCAAAGCAGGAAAGACCATCCCATCCAGCAGCAGACTGCTTACCCTCGCTCCAGTGTATGACAAGTCCTCTGACCTGATTAGGGTAGGAGGTAGACTCCGCAGGTGTGATGTCCTGAGCCCTGAAGTTCTGCATCCAATACTTCTAGACCCTTCTCACCCAGTCACCAAGCTCCTAATCCAGCACTGTGACGCTCAGCTGCACCATCCTGGAGCTGAACGCGTATTTGCAGAGCTTCGCAGGAAGTACTGGATTTTGAGAGGCAGAGAAGCAGTGAGGACATATCAACACCACTGTCCCGAGTGTAAGAAGTGGGAGGCCAACCAGCAGTCCCGAGAATGGCAGATCTCCCCCCTTCGAGTCTAAGGCTCTTCCGACCTGCCTTCTACTCAACCAGGATGGACTGCTTCGGCCCTATGCTCATCAAAGTCGGACGACGCCATGAGAAGAGGTGGGGCATCCTTTTCAAGTGTCTTACTACGCGAGCAGTCCATCTCGATCTGGTGGCAAACATGGACGCTGATTCAATCCTGATGTCGCTCCGACGGTTTGTAGCTCGTCGAGGGAAGCCTTTTGAGCTCCTGTAGGATCAAGGCACCAACTTTAAGGGTGGAAGTAAGGAGCTGCATGAGGCATTCAAAGCCATGGAGCCAGCCCTTCGAGAACAGCTGGCAGAAGAACAGATCCGGTTCCGCTTCAATCCCCCTAACGCTCCCCATTTTGGTGGGTCTTGGGAAAGAGAGGTCCGATCCGTGAAGACAGCTCTGCGCACCACATTGGGAGCTCAAACTGTGTCAGAGGAGGTGCTGAAGACTGTCTTGCTTGAGGTGGAGAGCATCCTCAACTCTAGGCCCTTGGGTTATGTCTCCACAGACCTCGCAGACCCGGATCCGGTCCACACCCAACTCCTTGTTGATGGGGCGGCCAGACTGCTCTCTGCCACCAGTGGTTACCCGGAGTCAGAGCTGCTCAGTCGCAAGAGATGGAGACATACTCAAGTCCTGTCCGACCATTTCTGGAAGCACTACGTACGGCATTTCCTGCCCACCTTACAGGCACGGCAAGAAATGGCACACCGAGAAGGACAACATCACTGTTGGAACTGTGGTCCTTATTGTCGATCAGCAAACTCCAAGAGCTCTCTGGCAAGTAGGAACAGTGAAAACCGTCATACCCGGGGCCGATGGTCGGGTTAGGACCGCAGTCGTCCAAGTCAAGGACCGGACCTACACTCGCCCAGTGGTGCAGCTCATCGTGCTTCTGGCTCTACCCCAGGATGGTACTAAGATGTAGTACTGAAGAGCCCCATCAGTGACAAATTTGCACACCAAATTTGGGGGCGGCTGTGCAAAAGGTCGTCCCTCTGAGTACTGTTCTTTAAGACTGTTGTTAATCATCGCACATGTGAATTCGCACACTACCGCGGTCTTTGAATGCACCGCAGACATGTCGATCCTCCGGAGAAAACAGCTGAGTGACTCTGCAGTGTGTGCGTCTAAAAGCAGTGAGTTATGTTGTTGTGTCACGTGTGTACCTTTTGTTGATATTTCTGTGCACCCATAAGTCAAGTAATGACATGCCAGTCGTTTTGGTTAGTAGAATTTATGATGTTATAAAGAGTTAGCCACTAATCAGTGGCAGGTAGTTAGCTGCTAATGGGAAGTTATGCTAGCTCACTGTGTAGCTAGGCTCTGTTGTTTACATTCGCATTTCACATCTTACCGCTCACTCTGTGGATTGATCATTGTGATTTAAGTTATAAATAATATTTTGAGCCGTATCTAAGTTATGCTCTGGTTAGAAACACATATAATTGGCTCAGTATATTTTTATGTGAATTTGTACTTCATTTCTAATTATCTTGTGCTACTGTGCTTGTATTGCAGAAACCACACACATATTCACTCACGAAAGTTATATAAAAGGTTGAATTTTATTACCGGGCTCCTTTCCTCATTCTCCACCTACCTGCTCATGTGCCCTGACCGACACACTGAAGTGTTTGCTGCCATCTAAGATCCACATACAGTACCGTCTCATACAGTGCTATTTTTAAATCTCCATCAGCGCTATCATGAAATGTCATTAATATTGTGATTTTTGACAAAAGGAGACGCCAAAAAGCTTACAGCACCTGGTATTCCTAGGCAGTCACCTATCCAAGTACTAACCAGGCCCGACCCTGCTTGGCTTCCGAGATCAGACGAGATCGGGCGTGCTCAGGGTGGTGTGGCCGTAAGCCGCTATGGAATTCAGAACCGTGCTATTTTTAAATCTCCATCAGCGCTATCATGAAATGTCATTAATATTGTGATTTTTGACAAAAGGAGACGCCAAAAAGCTTACAGCACCTGGTATTCCTAGGCAGTCACCTATCCAAGTACTAACCAGGCCCGAGCCTGCTTGGCTTCCGAGATCAGACGAGATCGGGCGTGCTCAGGGTGGTGTGGCCGTAAGCCGCTATGGAATTCAGAACCGTGCTATTTTTAAATCTCCATCAGCGCTATCATGAAATGTCATTAATATTGTGATTTTTGACAAAAGGAGACGCCAAAAAGCTTACAGCACCTGGTATTCCTAGGCAGTCACCTATCCAAGTACTAACCAGGCCCGACCCTGCTTGGCTTCCGAGATCAGACGAGATCGGGCGTGCTCAGGGTGGTGTGGCCGTAAGCCGCTATGGAACTCAGAACCGTGCTATTTTTAAATCTCCATCAGCGCTATCATGAAATGCCATTAATATTGTGATTTTTGACAAAAGGAGACGCCAAAAAGCTTACAGCACCTGGTATTCCTAGGCAGTCACCTATCCAAGTACTAACCAGGCCCGACCCTGCTTGGCTTCCGAGATCAGACGAGATCGGGCGTGCTCAGGGTGGTGTGGCCGTAAGCCGCTATGGAACTCAGAACCGTCCTATTTTTAAATCTCCATCAGCGCTATCATGAAATGTCATTAATATTGTGATTTTTGACAAAAGAAGACGCCAAAAAGCTTACAGCAGCTGGTATTCCCAGGCGGTCTCCCATCCAAGTTCCTATCGCGACCAATGGTTGAGCGCTGTTGAGCAGAGTTGAGCGCTCAACCCGCCAATCACTGAGCCCCGTTGAGCAGGGAGGCTTCCTCAATGGACCAATCAGCATCATGCCGGCCGCTCAGTGTCAGAACGTCGTCATTACAGCCGTCATTTCGCAAAGGTAAGCCTAATCATCTTCAGCGTACAATAAACTATCTTGGTGCTGGTTTTGATGAATGAAAAGATTATCTGAAAATCGCCAACTTTCTGCGTCAGAAATGTCATTGTTTATTGTTTACATATACGCGAATTAGCATGTTGTATTGACAACGTAGGCAATTGACAACCTGCCAGTAGTTTCAACCTGCCAGTAGTTTAGCATCTTATTGTTGTGAATTTATGCACATCCTGTCACTTTTATCATCATGACAGCATTTTACCTAATCTATAACCTATTGTAATTGTGAAATTCATGATTGTTAATCTATTATTATCTTACCTAATCAGTTAAACTAGTAACTAATCCGTCTTACTATTAAAACATGAGCTAGCTAGGTATCTAAAACAGGACAAAATACTATTTTTGCATAGCTATATTGGAAAACTGAATTAATTAATATTTGTTTATGTTGTACAGGTTAAACATGGAGAAGATGAGACATGAGTGCAGTGTGTGCAACAAGACTTTCAATGAGAAGTCTAACCTGACAAGGCACATGAAGCTTCATGGTCCAAAGGAGAATGAGTGTGATGTGTGTGGTAGAAGCTTCACCTTCAGTCATCAGTTGAACTTCCACCTGAAGCAGCACCTGTATCCACACATTCCTTTGTATAGGCCGGGAGAGGCCTACGCTGGACAGTCATTCAGATGGCTACTTGAAAATGATGTCGGCTGGACTGTATGGTTGCTGTCTGAATATTGCCAGAAGGGTGAGAAGAATGAGCTTCTTAAGTGGCAAAAGGACCGTTGTTTGTTAAAGAGTTCCCTTCTGTCACGTATCATCTTGACGAGAGTTTGGAGGTAAGATAACTGGGTTATTTCTCCTTTACCTAAAATTACATTACAAACTGTTTTGTTTATGGACAGGATAAATTTAGCACCTTCAATAGCAAACAGACGCTTTAGACATAGAAAGAACTCATGGAAGATATTGAGTAATACAGCTGTATTTTATTTTCTGCAGAAACACGGATTAAAAAAAGAGAAGGTGGCTGTATCTGCCGTTTCCGAGTTCCAACAGGAGCCTGGCTATGCAAGTGATGCTGAACTGTTGCCTGCTGCTGGTAATATTATCTTTGTATTATGCAGTATTTGTATGCAGTATTTGTCCTGTGACATATTACATTACATGCACTGTATATGCACACTTATACAAATGGAATGTAAGATGTACTCTGAGATTATGAAAGCTTCTTAAGAACACTACAGCCATCTCTAATCTGAGAAATGTTTGTGTTTTGTGAAATTCATTACTACATATCAAGCCATGTAGTTAATACATTTTTGTGCCATTTCTTCTTCAGAACAAGTCCTTGACGAGTCTGCGGTGCCGGTCTCCACACAGCTTACCACCTGGGAAGAGCTCGCTCCAGCTGTGACTCAGGACTCTGCCAACGGGCCCAGCACCTCTCAGGGAAGACCTTCACCCACAGCAAAGACCTCTGCTGCAGAATCCAGGGGCATCGTGTTGGAGGGTTGGCAGAAATACTGGGAGCGGCCACCTGCATCTGCCCAAGCCCTTGGTATAGCCCCTCCTAACATCAGGTGGCTAAAATGCGATGAGAGGTATGGTCTCTTTGATGGCTCATCCAAGTACAAGAACACAAAAGGTGAGATAGTGGAGAGGAAGCTCTTGAAGGAGAAGATGGAATTCCACCCGCCTCCACTTCCTGTGTCTGTCAAGGGAGCAGTGCCCAACATGATGGCCTTTTTTACCACCTCTGTATTCTTCTGGCGGCCAGTTGGTGTGATGAAAGCCAAGATCTGCTGCCCCAACACCAACTGCCCTGCACCTCCAGGGGAATACCTGGAGAAGAAAGGCTATGGCAGTTACGCTCGGCAAGTGTGTGGGGTGGTGTGGGGACGTGCAATTACACCCTGTTGACAGAGAAACTGAAATGTTCTCATTGTGAAAAGATGAGGCAGGCGGTGAGCAAGACACACGGTGATAGTGATGACAGTGATGAGGAGGAGGATGATTCACATCACATGCAGCAGTACATGTGGCTGGCACACAGTCCCAAGATCCTGATGAACCTTGCCCCAGCCATCAGAAGCATGTTTCTTGCCATTCTGTGTGGGAAGCGTGCCATTGACAGAGGTGTCGTCACCCTGCTGAGTGACCGACTCAATGCTGTGTCAATGAATAAGGTACAGAGACTGCTGCAGCAGGGCCATGATGAGTGGTATGTCCAGCGGCGTGACCTTTACCAGACTCTCCTGTATGAGGCCCACACAGCTGGATCATCATCATCTCAGAGTGGCATCCTGTCCTTTGTGAAAGCTCCTGGTACTTACACCCCTCCCGTACCCCAGTCTCCCCTTCCATCTGCCCGTGTGCTGAGGCGTGCACACATGATCATGGAAATGGAAAGGTGCCTATGTACAGAGCCGCCATCCTCAGTGTGACTGGAGAAATCCTCTGCATTGATGGTACAAAAAAGGTATGCATTCTGTTATGCTAATGAAGCTCAGTTCTTGATAATCAAGTCGAGGGAGAATACTTTGTAATTCATAGACATGACGTGGGACAGACTGGACAAATTGTTAAGAAACACTATGATATGAATGTTCTGCTTCGTTTTTTAGGTCCTCAAGAAGATATATGGTGACGGCCAGGGCACCATGCAGTACGTCACCAGTGTTCTCAATGAATGGGGCCAGTTCTTGATGACAGTGGTGGTGGCAACTGAGTCTGAGGGGTGCTACAGGCGTATGGCAAGCGGTCTGATTGCCCAGTTCCAACATGCGAACACTCCTGCACCAAAGGCCATATATGCAGACAACAACTGTTGTCGGTAAGTTTAATAATAATTCCATATAACTGATAATGAAACCAACAATTCAACTGATAGATGAAACAGTTAACATTAAATTACACCTTTTTACAAGGAACACACGCTGTATAAAATCTTGATATCATTTCAGTGACAGTGGTTCATCCTTCCTGGAGACTCTGTTCAGAGACTGGTTGGAGAAGGGTACTGTGGTCAGACTGGACATCCGACACTGGCTGCACCGCTGGGATACTGTTGTGATCAAACAGAGCCATGCCAAGTATGGAGCGTTCATGAGTGCCTTGGCAGGTGCAGTGCTGGCCTACAACAAGGACGACATGATGCTCTTAGTCCAGGCTGTCAGGAGTGGCAACCAAGAGTTGTACGCCAGATATTCGGATGAGGAAATGATGTCCTTCCTCAAGCCTCATCAGATCAGGGCTTATGTCAGGCGCATTACCCGTGGTGTTGACGTAAGTGTAAAATTAATCCACATATTAATTTCATGAATTAGAAGCATCACACTACAAGATGAACCCTAATTCTATGTTAAATATATGTTACAGGAGACCGCTTCAGTGATTGAGTCCATCATTGCCGAGTTCAAGGGACCAGCAGGCCTTGATATTGATGGCATCCACCTGTTCAAGTCAACAGAGGCAGTTGATGCTCACTGGGCAACTGCAAGCAAACATCTAACTTGTATGCAGGTGGGTTAATGTCTTTGTAATCACGTAATCATGTGTCATTGTAAAAACCATCTAAACAATGGCAATATTTCAGTGGACACCAGAATAAACAAGAAACTTGAGATTTGTTGTGTGTTTTACAGGATCCCCCTGGCATACAGCTGTACGTCAGTGTGAAGGTGGTGGTGCTGCATGATGTTCGGCCTGAACAAGTACAGGTGCCGGCGAGGCGAGTAACTCCTTGGAGGGGTTGCACGCACACCTGTACAATGCCATTCCGTCTCAGAGATGTGGTATTATGCCATTCCAAGTAAGTAATAAAAATGACACTTCAATAGAGCAAAATTTCTATCAATAATGCATTTTATTTACTTAATCTCTGACAAAAACACACCTTTTTAAAATTGCTTTTAAAGTTTAGCCCAGTCTAATGTGTTTTTAGTGTTCTTGTTGTTTTGTTTTGTTTTTCTTTTTGATGTACAGTGTCTTTGAGTATTTAGAAAAGCGCTTTTAAATAAATTGTATTAGTATTATTATTGTTTATGTCATAGCTTTAACAACTCATGTGTGCTAAGCATATGTGATAATACATAAATTGGTCTTGTGTTTCAGGTATATCTGGTTGCGTTTGCTGTGCAGTGGAACAATCGGATGGAGTCACTTCGGGTTGCTGGTGGTCAGGGTCGGCGACATCATGCATGGATGCCCGGCAGATCCAGCGCATGAATCAGCAGGCTGAGGTGCTCTTCGGCAGAGATCATGTCCTGGAGCCAAACTTCGCCACTCCTATGCCCTACCCTGATCAATACAGGGACCCAGAGGAGGAGAAGCTCCTTGGTGAGGAGATGGCAGATGAGGGTGTCGACATGCGTGCAGAGGAGGATCCTCTTGATGTCATCTGTAGGAAACATGCTATCCTCACACAAGCAGAACAGGTGGAGGAGGAGGATAGTCCCGCTCTGCAGGACGTGCTGATGACCCGGAGACATCTGCATCTGCCAGGAATAGAGGAAGTGGAGGCGTTAGCCTTACTGATGCTTGATCTGGCAGACAACAGTCACTCCCACCTTGTGCCAGCTGACCTCAGGCAGAAGATTGTCACTGCTGCCAGTTGTCTCCAGGAGCATGACAAGACTGCTGCCAACTTTGTCAAGAGGTATGAGTCCAGGTGGGGCTACACCCTGTTTGGCCGATGTCTTGGGGCTGACACTCCAGAGACCAGAGCAGCCCAGAAGACAAAGTTTGGGTGGATGAGGTATCCTCAGGCAGCACAGGTGGGCCGAAGATAGTCGTCTGTTGTACCTTGTCATCAAGATGCTCAAAAATCGGCCACCAACCAATGAACTGTCCTCCCCCAATAAAATAACAACTTCCATAAAGGGGCAGTACAAAAGGATTGTTGACAGAGTTAGAGACGACCCCATCCTCTGCACTCTCTCCATTCCTCTGCCCAATCTGAATGCCAAATCCATCTCTAATTTTATCACCAGAGAGGAGAAGAAGGCCAACTACAGGGCTACAGTAACACCGACAGCAAAGCCTCACCGGACAGTACTTTCGAACGAGCAAATGCCACCAGCTCCAACTCTTCCAACATCCCTACCACCACCAGATCGACCTCAGGTGCAGTACCAGAACGTTCATCACGTTGCTGGTAAAAGGCGTGGTGAGAAGCGGATGTAAGTTAATTTCACCTGCTAAAAAGGTGGAAATTTACAGCACTTTTGTAGTGCGTGGACCTAAATCATACCGACACTCATCATCACATGTATGTTTTATATTTGCAGGTTAGATGGTGAAGAAACCGGAGCTGGTGAACCGGCCCATTCGGCCTAAGCCTGCTGCGGCCACTCTCATAGCTCCCAGAGTGCCAGCAGCACCCATACTCCTGGTGGTTCCTGCACAACCACAGGCTCCCTCTATGCTGCTTCACAGGCCATCATGCAGTGAGGGTAGCGCTCGTTTCATACTTGTAGCACCACCCCCTGCACAGCCATCCAAACCGAGCATACCTCACAAATCACTGAAGCCATGTGGGACCTGCCAAGTACCTCGATGTGGTGGGCAGCGTAAGAGGTACACACCCTCCAAAGACAAAGCTGCTGGAAGCAGCCAGAAAAATTTTCACCCACTGCCCGTTCAACTAGGAAATCAACCACTTCTGGTTTTGACGGTGTTGTGTATGATAGTTTTGAACACTTCAAAAATGTGGTTGATGAGGAATTAACAAAGAGGAAAGTCAATTAGAAAGCCAACATCTGCGAGCAGATCCTCCCTAATGCACAGCACAACACTTATTGTTCGAGCCTTACATTGTAATAATACTGTAATATAATATAATATAATATAATATAATATAATATAATATAATGTGATATAATATAATAGAATATAATATAATATAAGGCGGGGGCGCTGCTCTTGTGGCGGCTGTCTTCTGTCTGTTGTGTCTGAACTTAACTAATATGATATGATATAATGTAATGTACTAATAATAAATAATAAATAATAATAATATTTTTCATATTATATTATAATCATATTTTCTTGCACTATTGCATATTCATTGGTTGAGAATATGTATGTCATTTTGTTTACATTGTGAATGTTCCTTGAAAATTCCTCTGCATTCTATTTATTCTATCTATTCATTCTACAGTATTCCTTATTTACCTTATTGTGTGTACCTTTGTTTTTGTTTTTTATATGTCAGCATGCGAGCTGCTGAAACCAATTTCCCCTGGTGGGATAAATAAAGTTGTCTGTATCACAGACAACCACTGCCTTATCTGACTCTATGCAACCTGTTACTGCCATTAATAAAATTCATTGTTTGTACACTTATTTGCTGGTGTTTGTATATCTGTATTGTTGATGTTATTGCAAGTTTTCACTTTCACTTTTTAAGCCTCCTCATTACCCCAATAACATAGGCCTATATACCTAATATGTATTACAGGTAAATAGGATAGAAAATCTAAGTATCACATATATACATTATTGATTTCTTTTAGCCTATTCACCTGTAAATCATTGTCAATGGGGTTCATATTATTTCTGTATTTTGAGAGATTTAATTTAAAGATTAAATTCAGCAACCTTCAATAGGCTTACCCCTAAAAATGTTGTAATACCAAAATATTCCACTAAGCGGCAGGAAAATTCTTCACGTCCCAGGACCCAGGATAGGGACTTTGGGGGGTCATGAACCATTCCCAGGCAGTCACCTATCCAAGTACTAACCAGGCCCGACCCTGCTTGGCTTTCGAGATCAGACGAGATCGGGCGTGCTCAGGGTGGTGTGGTTATAAGTCACAAAGGAGCTCAAACCCCAAGTCATCTGGCTGAAATGTCATGAATGACTCATTGTTTCTTACCTCTTAATGAAAACCAAGTCCTGCCCAGTCCAACTGGATATTGTGAAACTGTGTGTGTCCTGAGTGTTCTAAAGGCGCCATCTTATTTGGTCCTAGCCATGTTCTAGAATGTTGATGCATCATCAAAGGGACATCCTCAAGGGAATTTTGTGATGTCATTGTGACAGACACGCGTGTGCACACACTCACACGCACACACATGCCAAACCCTACCAAAAGTGGACTATGAAGTAACACTGACCAAGAGTGGACCTTAATTTGTGGGCATTTGATAAAACAAAAATAGATTAGTACATTAACTACTTACATTTTCTCCTCCTCCTCCCCCTCCTTCTCCACAAGTGTGTTCCTCCACCATGCCTCCTCTTCAACAACATCCGGGCATCTCCATCATGGCTCCTCCTCCTCCTCCACCACAAGTGTGTTCCTCCACCATGGCTCCTCTTCAACAACATCTGGGCATCTCCACCATGGCTCCTCCTCCTCCTCCTCCTCCTCCAAGTGTGTTCCTCCACCATGCCTCCTCTTCAACAACATCTGGGCATCTCCATCATGGCTCCTCCTCCTCCTCCTCCTCCACAAGTGTGTTCCTCCACCATGGCTCCTCTTCAACAACATCTGGGCATCTCCATCATGACTTCACCTCCACCTCCTCCTCCACATGGGTACATTTCCGCGACTGCAGCTACTCCTCTTCACACACCTGTTCCTCCACCCTTGTTTGTCACTGAGACAGGGGTGAGGTTGGAGCTCGGGAGACTTTGCTCTGGGAAGGCAGCTGGCCCAGATGGTGTGTGTCCAAGGCTGCTTAAAGACTGTGCTGCCCAACTGTGCCAACCTCTTCACAAAATCTTCAACCTGAGTCTACAGCTGGGGCGGGTGCCGGCTCTGTGGAAAACATCTTGTATTGTCCCGGTACCAAAAAGAAAATGTCCAGCTGAACTAAATGACTACAGACCGGTGGCCCTTACTTCACACATCATGAAAACCCTGGAGCGGCTGATTCTACGTCTTCTGAGGCCTGAGGTCAAAGACAAACTCGATCCCCTGCAGTTTGCCTACAAAGAACACATTGGAGTGAATGATGCAGTACTCTACATGCTCCACCGTTCCCTCTCTCATTTGGAAGAATCTGGCGCTTATGTAAGAATTATGTTTTTTGACTTTTCAAGCGCATTTAATACCATCCAACCCAACATACTCAAAAACAAGCTCATAGAGATGGGAGTGGTTTCTTCCTTTGTCTCCTGGATCACGGATTACCTGACAGAAAGGCCACAGTTTGTCAGGTTGGGGAACTGTTTTTCTGGGACATTAATGAGCAGCACAGGGGCTCCACAAGGGACTGTCCTGGCTCCATTCCTGTTCACATTGTATACAGCAGACTTTAAATATAACTCTGAGTCCTGCCACATCCAGAAATACTCAGATGACACTGCTAATGTAGCTTGTATAAGGAATGGACAGGAATCTGAATATAGGGATTTGATAAAATCCTTCAGTGACTGGAGTCATAAAAACTGCCTCATACTAAACACCTCAAAGAAAAAAGGAAAAATGGTCATTGTTTTTCTGTAGATCAAGCCCCCTTTTTCAGCCGGTGAACACTTTTTGGAAAAGGGGACATCAAAGGGGGTAAAAAAACTATAAATATCTTGGGTACCCCTGGATAACAAGCTGGACTGGTCCCTTAACACAGATCACTCTACAAAAAGGGGCAGAGCCCCCTCTTTTTCCTAAGGAAGCTCAATCTCAAAAACATCTGCAGTAAGATTGCCCCAAGGTTTTATCACCCTATTGGGGCAAGTTTTTTATTTTAGGCTGCAGTCTGCCGGGAGGAATTTGGGAAAAAAGCAAGCAAGGGGGCGGGAAAAGCTTGTAAAAAAAGGCTGGCTCTGTGATGGGAGTGGGGATGGCCCCCCGGGGGGGAAGTTGGGGAGAGGGGCCCACAATGGGGACGGTGGGGGCCCCCTTTAAACAACATGGATCATCCACTGCTTTAACCCCTTGATGGACCAAAGAAATAATGGGGGTTTGGAAGGTTTCCCTCTCTTTTCTTTGTAGGACAGGGGGGATACGGGATCTTTCAAAAAAAAACCAAAATCCCCATAAAGACCCCATAATTCTTATACAAATAGAGGGAGACTACAGACAAATAAATTTTCCCCCCTTGGGGATCAATAAAGTATTTCGTATTCGTTTTCGAAACCCTTTTAAGTTTTTTCCCAAAAAATTCTTACTCCCAATTTGTGTTTTTTAAAAAAAAATTTTAAAAATAATTTGCCAAGAGGGGAAACTTGCATCCTTAGTGATTTTCTCCCTTTCCCTCCATACACTACAATGAAAACTTTTTTTGTACATATTTTTCACCAGTTGAGGGCTTGTTTACGGGTAAAGACTTTTATTTGTTCCTTTCAAAAAATGCCTTTTTTAAACTTTAATTTTAATTTTTACACATTTTTTGTAATAAAAATATGAAAATAATCGGGAAAATTTTCCCTAAATTTAATTTTCAAAATCTTTTGGGGGGAATTAAATTTTTCTTCTGTGTTATTTTTTGGTCCCCACCCCAAAAATATGTTATTTTATTTTTAAGGGTCACAAATATAATAGGGTGTAGGTTACATTAATTACTTTATTACAAAAAAAAAATTTTCATTATAATACTGGGTTTTAGGGCCAACAACTTTTATAATATCATGCCCCGCTTTTATACTATATTTTTTTTTTTCACTTTTTTAACGGGTGACACTCATTTTTTCTAAATTACTGAGTTTCTTTTACATTTTTTTCTTTTAGTCACGAAAACAGAGGTAAAAAATGAATACAACCCCCATTTTGTAAATTTACATACTTAAAACTTTAACATTAAATTTTTTCCCCTTCAAAACCTCACAAAACAAAACAAAATAAATAAAAATGCAAAAACCCCCCAATTTGGGGACCCGATTGTGTTTTTTTCATTTTTTTGATAAAAGTCTTGTGTCAGGTGGGGAAAAAAAGTATGTTGTTTCAGCTCCCTAAATTGTTTTTTTTCGGGCTTGTTGTTTGGGGCGTCGTTGAGTTTTTAGCTGCTGTTTTCAAATATAAAAGGGGTGCATCTTTTTTAAATTAGGGGAAAGTGAAGACTGGGGGGAAAAAACCCTTATTCTATGTTTTTTAAATTTTAAAGCTCAAAAAATTTCGGATTCATAAATCCCATCCCTAAAATTCATGTTTTTTGATGTTTTTTAAAGAGGCCCAAGCCCTGGAAACCTTGCCTTACCCCCATGCCATGTTGAGTAAATGTGTTTTTTTTTGGTTTTTTTGTTTGTTTGTTTTGTTTTTTTTTTTTTTTTGTTTTGCAAACCCTCAAAAACCCGGGTGTTTTCAGCCGGGGGGTTCTTTTTTTTGTTTCTTGCGTCAAAAGAAGAGGTCTTTCTCTCAGTTCAATTAGGGTGCTCTCGGGGAAAAAAATGTATAAAAAAATTTATAGCTGCTGGGCAGCAAATGGTGGGGGGGCCGGGAAATTTTTTGGGGAAAATTAGGCAATCCGATCAACAAGCAGAGTGTAGGAAATGAAAAAAAGGGGGCATTCAAAATGGGCTTTTAACACCCTTTTGAGGCTTGAACTCCCCAATTTCTGGCACAAAAATTTTGGGCATATTGCTGTTTGCAACCCAAAATTTAAACAGGAAAAGAGACGGGGGATAACGGGGAAAAGTTGTTGATAAAGAGTATTTGTCTTTCCCAAAACCCCCCCTGAACCCATTTTTTTTAATCTTAGCAGTCTCTAACCCAACATAGCATAAATCCCGAACAAAGGCTTTAAACATTTGATGGGTCCTTTCCTGCCTTATGGGGCTCGAACAACAACTTCTGACACTAAAAGTCCGTTTTTTTATCTCACTGACCCAAATTTGGGCAAGTAAACCGTGCTGTGGGGGTTCAAAAAGGGGACTAACCCCCAAGGATCGGGGGCCCAGGCAGCAGCCATCCTTCCATGGAAAAGAACTTTTTCAAAGTAAAGTTCCAAACTTTTGCACATAGGTTGATTTTTTTGGAAAAATTTTCCCAAAGTTTTAAAATTTTAAAAGGTTTGCTGTAGCGCCCCCAATCAGGCCCTTTGTTTTTGTTTTTCCATTTGAGGACTTTCTCCCTGGGACTGGCCCCTTTGTAAAAAGTTTGGGAAAGATTTCTCATATGGGAAATTTTGTAAAATCGGGGTTGAACCACCCCCCTTTCCCAAAAACCAAGACCCACCCTCAAATCTCACTGAGCAAAATTGGCAAAGGGAAACCCCACTTGTACCCTTCACAAATTGACTAAGCATCCCCGTGGGGAAAGACAGGGGCTTTTAGCATGAAAAGGCGATTTCAAATGGCTGTCAAAAATTCAGTTATTGTGACAAAAATCCCAAAATAACCCAAATTCATTAGACAGCAGGGAGATGTTGGTCTTTAATTTTTTTTAACAAAAAATTTTTTGGCTCCAAAATAAAAAAACTGAGGGTTTAAAAATGACTTTTTTTGCGGGACTCCAATTTTTCCCAAAGGAGAGTAAAAATTAAAAAATGCTGAAAAAAAATTCAGTTTTTGAGAAAAAAATTTGATTTTTTTTCCAAACTTCATCTACCATGATCCAAAATTTTGTCTTTTTTTTTTCATGAACATTAAAAATTTTTTTTAGCAAGAATTTGCAAGTATAGGGTTTTTATAATACGTTTACAGTAAAAACTTTTTTTGTTTGAAACTGTGGGCCTCAATTTTTGAAAAATAAAAAATCTGTGTGGATGTTTGTGTGGGGGACAGTTGAAGTGCCCCCGGGTAAGCAATTTTTTGGTCCCAATTGAGAAAAAAATTGGGTGGGGGAGATAGGTTTTAATAAGTTTTTTCCTTTTTTTAAAAAAAAAACAAGTGTGGATTTTCAAATTTGCAATGGTTTAAATGTCCCAAAAATTTTTTCTTCTTTATGGGGTTTATTTTTGGGGGTTGAAAGTTGAAAATTTCTGTAGCCATTTTTTTTGATTTGTTATAAATTTTTAAAAAATTTTTAACTTTAGAGGCTTGCTGTAGCGCCACCATCAGGACTATTGGCCTGTTTTTGCGCGAGGCAATCTGAAAGGGGAAACTGGACCTTGGGGGAAAAGGGTTTGGCTTTTTTTCGTGCAGGGAAGTAGGATTTCTGGGAAGAAGAAGAAAGAAAGAAAGAAAAAAGAAAAACCCAGGTTTTCAATAGGGTCCTGGCATTTTTAGGCGTCGGGCCCCAAACCCAAGAACATCAGTTAAACTGTGTGGGGTTTGTTTTGTGTGTGGGTGTGGTGTGTAAACTGCTCAGCTCCCCCTTTCTTGTCAGTACAAAAAAAAAAACCAAAAAATCAATTTTTCATTGTTTTAAAATTTTTTTTAAAACCAAAAAAAATTCAAAAAAAAAAATCCACATCTCTGTGTAATAACTTTAAAAAACTACATAAAATATAGCACTATGTTTTTTTACCATAGCAAGCACATCAATTTTCCCAATTTCATTTGCCCCCAAAGGGGGACTTGGTTTTGCAGCAAGACGGGCAGAAGACACAAAAAAAAGAGCCTAAATAGGGTACACTGGGGGGGTTAGAGTTAGAGGCACTGAATGCTGTGGGCTGGGGAGAACAAAAGTGGCAGGTTGACCTTACAAACCCGAAGTCCCAAAAAAACCCAATAAAGTGCTAGATTTCAGATTAAAATCGTTTCTTGTTTTTTTTTTTTAACTTTTAATAAAATCACTAATATAAATATGGGTTTTTTTCTTTAAACAGTTAAATAACCATGGTAAAAATATAACCTATCGCCCAATGCAGGGAAAAAACGGTTTCAGTACAGCCCAGCAGAATATAAACAGCACTGTCACCCCCAAATTTGTCAACATCACCAATACGTCAAAAAACCAAAAAACAGCCATAAACATCCTCATCATCACCTTCAATCAGGGGATGGAGAACAGCGGGTAATCAGAAAGGGGGCCCAACACGCTATCTACCCCCATGACCTGAGTTTCGGGAAAGGAGATGGTGGGGGGAAAACCCGAGCTCCTAAAATTTTGTTGCTCTTTACAGCGGGAAAAACTAAACCCAAGACCCAGAAGGTAGGTCTGAAAGCAGAGGGGAAGAGGATGGGGACCGACTGATAGTACTGATTTAGCCTTTCTCACCACCTGCCCTTTTTTGAAACGGTCAGGGGGGCCTATTAGCGGGGAACCCCCGGGAATTTTACTGCTAATCTTCACTTTTTGGAAAAAAGCATTTTTCACTTTACACAAGACTACAAAAACCCAACAGTTTAAAAAGAAAATGTCAACCCCGACTCATTTTTGGGATTTATAGAAGAGGTCATGGGGGGGTTTATCCAAAATTAAAAACCTTGAGATTTTGGGGAGGCAGAACAGTCTTTTGCTGCCCCTTTTTTTCCCAAAGTATCTCTGTTTTTTTCATTAAAAACCCAGTTTTATTGTCAATCAAAAAGAAACCCAAGGGTACCTCTAAGTCTCCACCACCTCACCACCCCCCCCTTTGGGGTGGTGCGCTGGGGAGCAAGGGTTTTTGCACCTAAAATAAAAGATAACCCCCTTATTTTTTTTCCAAATTCTTTTGTAGGAATCCTCTGTCACACCAAGGACAAAATAAATCTAAAAACAGGACCAGGGACCCATTATCATAAAGTGTGGGGGAAACCCTGACAATAGCTGAATCATCGCAAATTTTAAAATGTATCTGTTTCATTTTGGGCCCAATCATCAGTGTAAAAAAATGTATAGGAGGGGGTTGACAGGAAAAAATCCCGGGAGGAGCCCCGGTAGAAGGGGAACATTCCTCAGACAGGAAACCCTTTTCACCCTCACTCACGATTTCGACCCCCTTAAAAAATCAAAAACCCAAACACCATTTAAAAAATAAAGGTTTAAAAAAATTTTGAGAGTTGTAAACAAAAAAATTTTGGGATTGGTTTTAAAAGCGGAAAAAAAAAAATCAACAATAAGATCCTAGCATGTGTTTTACTGCCTTCAAGGTGTTTAAAGAGGGGTTGAACGGGGGTTGGGCAGTAGATCCCACACTGTAAAAAAAAAAAAAAAAAACAGCTGAGTTTCGCTTTAGTAAACTTAAATCTTTAGTTTTAGAAACTAAAAAAACATTAAAAATTGAGCTGAAAACCCCAAAAGTTTCTTTTTTTTTTTTTTTTAGGGGCCTAAAAAATTTAAAAACTAAAAAAATTAAAAATTTTTATTTTTTACTTGCACTTAAATGTTTTTTCCCTCTTTAATTTTTATCAAAAGTTTTCAATAAGGCTCAGAAAAGGGTTTAAAAACTCTTTAAAAATTTTTTAAAAATTTGATTTGGGGCTAAAAACTCAAATCTTTTCAGTCCGTTGCCTTGGACTTTTGGGGTTTTCTCAACTTTTTCATTTTTACAGTGCAGTTTTCGGATCATTTTTTACAAGGTTTCAAACCTGCAAAACAAAACCCACGGGGAGAAGTGAAAACTTTTTAAAAAAAAGTGTGTGGAGAAACACTGAAAAAAAGAGAACTCCCCGAAACTCAAATAAAAAAATGTGTGCAAAAGATTTGTTTTTTTTTTTTTTTTTTTTCAGTTTCCCAAAAAAAACAAGTTTTAAAAATTTTGGGTTTCAATTTTAAAAATTTTTTTTAAAATTGTTTTAAAAACTTTAAAAACCTTTAAAAACTTTTTTTTTCCCCATGTCAAATAAGCTGATTTAACCCACCTTTTCAGCCATCAAAAACCCTCCTCCTTTTTGCAAAACC
The DNA here is from genome assembly GCA_034769285.1 of Lutjanus argentimaculatus. NCBI lineage: Eukaryota > Metazoa > Chordata > Actinopteri > Lutjaniformes > Lutjanidae > Lutjanus > Lutjanus argentimaculatus. The sequence continues at coordinate 350,959 of JAWZSL010000100.1, read as the reverse complement.
CAGATACTTTCCCAAAAAATTTAATAAACCCGGGTATGAAATTTTTTGGGAGTTTTTAATTTTTGCCCGTGAAAAAAAAGGAGGCAAAACCCCTTTAAATTTAAAACCTTTAGGGCCCTTTGAACATCACTGCCCATCTCTTTTCCCTTTGACAACCACGACAAAAGGGGTAGGTGTTTATTTTTGACAAAATGAAAAACAGGGTTAAAGAGACATTAATGAAAATTTTCATGTTGAAGGCTTTATACACGGGGGAAAAGGCCAAAGCCCTAAAAACATGAGGTATGGGGAGGCTGCAACATATGAAAGGGACGCCACCCCAAAAAAAATAACAGTTCCCCCTTTTAAGCTTTTTTAAATTTAAAACCCAAAGTACTAAACAGAAACACAAACAGAAACAAGGGAGAAAAAAGGGGGGGCAAAAAAAGGGGGGAAGAGGGCGGGGCCCAAACCCAAAACCAGGGGGGACTTTTCCACTCCCAGCTTTTCTCCCCCCTAAACTGCCTGAAACAGAAAACTAAACCTAAAACAAACAAAAGTAAACACAAAAACTAAACTACCAGCAATCTCCACCCCCAAACTAACACAAAAAAACCTAAAACAAAAAAAACCCCAGCACCTAAAGTGCATGGGGGGAAAACCTGGTTTGGGGGAAAAAAAGGAAAAAAAAGTTTTTTAACCCAAAACTGTGCGCTGTCTGTGTGTGTGATTGTGGGGCCTCCCTTCGCTCGCCCCCGCCCCTTTCTCTAATTTTCTTTTTTTGTTCTTGGGTTTTTAGGTTTTTTTTTCAGGTATGTGTCATTTTGGGGCATTTGAAAGGTTTACATTATTTAAATGGTGGTTTTTTTTTTTTAAAATGTAAAGAAAAAAATTGTTTGAAATTTTGATAAATTTGGGGGATAATAATGAAAAATTTCCAACTGAAAGATTTTTTTTGCTTAAATGGGGGGCCTGTTTTGGTGGCCATGTTGAGTGGTCCCTTGTATATGGCCCGTACTGGTGAGTTTGATTTTAAAAATTTTTCCCATAAAAGTGACACTTTAATAACGTTTGTTTTTTATTAATTTATAATATCCTGATTTCGCAGGGCCCTTTGGAGTTTGCAGACCCCTCCCGTTTTCTGCGGGGGTTTTCTCTCCGGGTACTCCGGCTTCTTCCCACAGCCCCAAAGACATGAAAGCATAATGGGTTAAATTTTGTTGCCCTCTAAATTGCCTGAAAAGGGGAAAAATGTGAGATTGGGGTGGTTGTCGTCTCTATTTTGTCGGGCCCTTTGGATAAAATGGTGACTTTTTCCAGGGTGTACCCCCCCCTTCCGCCCAATGTCAGTGGGGATAGGTTTCCCCTCCCCTTTGGGCCCCTCACGGATAAGTTTTTACAGAAAGGGAAGGGAATGAAAAATCAATTGATGTTTTAAATTTTTTCTTAATATATTTTTTGTGTTTTGGTTGCAAAGGGGGAAGTGAAATTTTAAGTTGGTTGTATGAAAATAAATAAATTTTTTGTTTTTAAAATTTTAGAAACCCTTTTTAATATAAATAAAAATTATGATTAAAAATTTTTGGGGATGAATGAAAAGTTTTTAAATTGTATCAATGACAACATTTAAAAGCATTCAATATTCAGGTTAAGGCCCAATTTATTCCATTTTTTCTAAAAACTTTTCAGAAAAACCCCGGTTTACATCCGAAAAGGCAAAGGGTTTTTCCTGAAACAGGGAAACGTAATCAATTGGGTTTATCCCGATCAAAACGGCGACGCCGGAAACGCCTTTTACGCCCCGGAGAGGGGAAGACGTTGAGGGACCCCGCAGCCCACTTTAATGCGTAGATGCATTTCAGCAACCATCAGTTTTTTTGTCACCCCAGTAACAACATGTACTAAATGGGTTTCCACCAAAGGCTCGAGTTGTGTATTATCGGGGGGTATTAATTTTTTTAGCAGAAAATGTCATTTCACCCATTTACCCAAACCTTTAAAAATGAACAAAATTTTTGGGATGAACAAGCCGCACATAGCTTGATTTTCCCACTAGATGCCGGGATGATAGAATTTAAAATTATTTTGTGATCGTCGCTGTCGACTGAACAGCCTCTTTGGGAAATGATATTTTACAATTTTTCATATTTTATTCAAACGAAATTGGGTTAAGGCAAGAAATTTCAGGTTTTTAAAAGTCATGATATTAAGCTGACACGGACCCCCCCTCATTTTGTTTGGGGTCAGACGCTGGTGCTGGTCCCCAGCAAAAGGGCCCTGGCAGGGTTTTGGCGTGTCGGGGTGGTTAGCTACAGTCGGTTTAAAAAGCAGTAACCCACAATTAAAATTATATTTTTAAATTTTAAAAAAAAAACCTTTTTTTTCACCGGGGGTTTGGTTTTGGATTCTTCGGGAGATTTTAGTGCCCTTTCTTTGTAAAGACGCATTTCATACTGCCAACTTTTTGGAGGTAATCCGTCCGTATGTCCCATCTGACAGTATTTAACCCAAAAAAGAAATTTAAATTTTTGGTTTAAGTTTTATTTTGGACAAAATGAACACTGCTTTTTCCTGTTTTTCCCTGTACTCAATAGCCCAAAGACCCCTTTGAAAATAAAACCCATGGCAGAACACAAATTAATTTTCCCTTTTGGGGGGGGGGATATCCCGATAGGGTAACATGCCCAAATTTTGGGTAAGAAAAGGGGGAAACCCCCGGGGGTTCCATATTCTTTTTTAAAAAAAAGGGTTTTTGGGGTTTTTTTACATGGCCTTTTGGAAACAACCTTTTTAAATTGCTTTTTAACCCGGTTTAAAAGGGTTTTTTTACTGCTTTTAAACGAAAGCCCCTTGAAGTTTTTGTTGTAGTTTTTTATAAATTGCATTACGGGTTGTTTGTGGGACAAAAAGAAATCCCGTTGCACATTTGGGGTTCTTAGAAGTCATTTAAATTGGTTTTTTTAAATTCAGTTTGGGTATTAGGAGGGGGAAAAAAACGTGAGGACGGCACTTTCATTTGACAAGGAAAAGTTCTGGGAAATGGGTTTTAAAAAAGGAATTTAATGGCATTTTAATTTAACAAAATAAATTGAAAGTGGTGTCTGTTTATGGTTTCATAGTAATTGTTAAATTATTTTGTGTTTTTTATTGTTTTTGGGTTTAAAGTGACTTGGTTTTATGGGTTTGATGTGTACAAAGGGAAAATCATTTGAAAAGAGCCAAAACTTTTGTATTTGTACAGAAAAAAAGGGGGTTTGTTGAAAAAAGGGTGTTTCATTACAGGATGAAGCTGAACACAAAAAGGGGGGTTTTTCAAACCTAAAAAATTAGGGGGAACACAAATAAATAAAAACCCAGAAAGTTTACACAAATGAGTCAGAAAAAAAGGGGGAAAAAGTCATGATTAAAAAGAGGCAGATGCCCATCATTTTTTGAGAAAACCCTTTAAAAGGTGGTTAAACCACAGAACATAAAGGGTCTAAAAAGTTTAAGGAAATATTGTGCGAGTTTTTTGGCACAGGGAAAAAAAATCCCAAAGTAAAAAGGGAAAAAAGAAAAAAACATTAAAATTTCCCAACAAAAAAAGACATTTGTGGAATTTGTCCCAATAAAAAAAAAATTTTGGTGCTTTAAAATAAGGTGTTATGTTGGGGTTTTGTTCTTTACAAGCCCGCACAAACAACGTTAAAAAAAATATCAAAGTAATAAAAGTGTGTCGGGTTAATTTTAAAGTTTAGTATAATAGCACCCCACAAAAAATGAAAAAACAATTAAAAAAATTAAAAGTAAAAATTAAAATTTTGGGAAAACGGGGTTTTTTTCTGTTAAAAAAAATTTTAAAATAAAAAAAAAAAGGGAAAAAAATATAATGATAGTGGGAAATTTAAAAAATTTAAAGCAACAATGTTGGGTGCGTAACTTTAAATTTTTACTTTTTAAAATTGAGTGTGCCCCAAAAAACATGTTTAAAAACTTTTTCCCTGGTGTAAAAGAAACTTTTTTATATAAACAGTTAATAATTTGTGCAGTGGAAAATGTGGGGGTAAAATCATTGAATCCGGGGGAAAACAATGTTGATATTAAGGCTTTAAATAGTGCAGAAAGTACAACAAAATCACGTCGAAATTTTTGGGGTTTTAGTACACTATAGTTGTTTTCAGCTTCAGGGAAATTTTTTTCAATGGGGGAAAAAATTTGAAGTGTAGGGAGGAGTTTTTAAAGGGACATGCCCAAAGAGGTCTCCAATCCAGGTTGTAAAAATTTCCCATTTTTGTTTTTGGGGGGGTTTTTCAGGTTGTTGTTCAAATTTGTTGTTCTATTTAAACCCAGGGGGCCGTCAATGAAACCCCCTCAATTTTTCCAGAAAGGGTTGATGAAAGGACAGGGTCAATCCATAAACTCTTGGGGAGGGCCCCAGTACCCAAAAAAAATTGCCCCTAAAAGCCTTGGTGTCCCAAAAAAACTGTCAGTAGCTTCTTTGCTGGATCTTTTAAAACCCCCAAAAAATCAACAGACCCAGTGTGTCGTAGGTTCCCGTTTCCCTCCAGCTCGCCCACTTGTTGGCCCCTACATTTTCCCCTCTCTTTATTTTTTCCTGTCCAGGGACTATCACCTGAATTGGGCTCTGACAGAAACAACTTAAAGTTGGACTTTAGCCATCAGCACGAGACGCTGCATACCTGGGTTACCCGCGGGGGTTGTCTGTCTCTGGTCCTAAAATGGGTCTCCCGTCAAATGAGAGGGAAAGAAGACCAGAGGGAAAATTTCCAAACCTTTTTACTGGAAAAAAAAACTTCCTCTTCCCCTCAAGGACACGTCTTCCTCAGAGAAACATAACTGTCATTTTGTTCAGGTTGTCCCCCCTCTTCTCATACGTCCCTTTTTCCAAATTCTTCAGGTCCCCCCCTGGGCTCTGTCCTCCTCATCAGGGTTTTCCCCAAATTTTCAAAAGCTCTTCTTCAGTGACTCCTCTTCATTGAGCTCTCTGAGACTAAAATGTGAAATGCCCCGTAAAAACTCAAGGTTTTGTTCTTGGGTTGTTTTTGGGTTTTGTTTTTTGGGAGAAGGGGGGGGGGGGATCAAACCCGGTGTTTTTCACAGATGTTTCCCTTTATGTGTGTGTCGTGACCCAGTAGTGACCATTTTCCCCCTAACTGCACCACCTAAATGGTGGTCTCAGCGTGTGTGTGTGTGGGGGTTGTGAGTGTGTTTGGTGTGTGTGGGGTGGGTGTTTGTGTTATGTGGGGTGTGTATGTTTTGTATGCGGTTTTTGCGTGTGGTGTGTGTGCGCGTTTTTTTGGGTTCCCCTTTTGCATGGGGTGGGGCCCGTGTGACAAACACAGAATGCCTTTTTAGATGCCTCCCAAAATTCTAAAAACCCCGGGGTAGGGGCCCTAATAAATTTAAAAGGGAAAACCTTTGAACACTCAGGACAAAAACGCTTCACAAAATGAAAAAAAAGCAGTTGGACTGGGGCCGGGTTGGTTTTCATTTTTAAAAACAATACTTTTTTGACATTTCGCCAGATTTCCCTTTACCTTGTTTCTCTTTTGGGGATCAAATGGCCCCAAAAGGGCTTTTTTTTGTGCTTTGGGGAAAAGTGACCCTGTTTCTTTGGGCCGGGGTCTCCATTCCCCCGCCCCTTTAAATGGATGGGGGCCCGCTACCCTTTTGGGTTTTCCCCAAAACTCCGGGGTTGTTTTGTTTAACTGAAGATCTTCATCCATCATCTCATCAGCATGGGGTTTAGTAAAAACTGAGTTTGGAAATTTTTCTGGCAAGTAGAAAATCGCTTTAAAACTGAGGAATAAAAAAAAATGTACACAAGTTTAAAAAGTTTAAAAAGTCTCCCTCTGAGTGTATGCAGTGAAGTAGAGAGCAAAAAAAATACTTGAGTAAATTACTTAGTTATTTTCCCCACTTAAAGTTACAAAAACAGACAGAATCCCTTCTAAAAAAAAAAATTGAAAGGGTTATTTAATTTTGGAAAAACGTCTGATTGAATTATTGATCATTAACTGACAAAACGAACAAAAACTTTTTTTTTTAGGGGGTGGTCTGCAAAAAGGGGGAAACCCCAGATTTTTTTTAAAATCTCCCCGAAATTTGCCGCGTTGTTTCATCATTGTGGCATTGTACAAACAAAATTTTGTTTTTAAAAGAACAACGCTTTTGGTTTGATTGGGGCCCCGTTTAAGGTTGAAACACTTGGGTTTTTGGTTTAGAAAAGATCATGGGGTTTTGGGGTTTAAATGTTGAAATTCCCCGAGATGTTTGGGAAAGGGCTGGGGTTACCTTTTTAAAAATTTGGGTGGCGGGCCGGAGGAGGTTTGGTTTAAGGCCAAAACGGGGGGGGAGCACGGGTCGTTTTTCCGCCTGGCCACAGGGTGATTCAGTAAACAATAATGAAACAGGAAGAACAAATCTGTGTTCAAAAAAATGACCATCAGCTAAATTTCTTCTACTCTTTTTTCCACCGTTTACACTCCAACATCCACACAACATGGAAAGGGGAATTTGAACGGGGGGTGTTTTTACAGTTTACACTTAAACTCCCGAGTTTAAATGATTTTTTTTTTTTTTCTACTGGGAAAATAAAATAACGACATGGGGTTTAGGTTAACGAGGGCAAAAATTTCAAACTTGTTTAAATTTACCTTCACTGGACCCCCTTTTTCACGGGAAAAATAAATGAGAACCCCAATGTTCAGACAGGGAAACCCCAAAGTAAAGTTTAAAAAGGAAAAAGACAGAGAGGTGGAAATACACCACCTTCCGTTCTCTTCATAGGGGTTTTTTTTTTGAAATGTGTTCTCGGGACTTTTTAAATTTCACTCTGACACCAAAATTTTCTCCGTGCTCTGGTTTTATGAAGGGGGACTGTAAAAATTGTTTTTTGGGCACTTTGTTCTCTCGGCTGAAAAGAATTGAAAACCACACTAAAAGTCAAATATTCCCAGGAAAGTCTCTGCTTTCATTGCCTGCAGAAAAAGGGGTTTTAAAAAATTTCCATCAATGCAAAAAATGACAGGGAGGAAAGGGGGATCACTAAAAATGTCATTTAAAACAAAAAATCCAAATGTTGACAGGGCACAGGGAACCAAAGCAAAAAAGTGCACAAAGTACAACAAAATGGTTTTAAAAAATGAATTTCTCCTGAAGTCAAGCTTCCAAACCCTTTTCCCTTTAAAACCCTTTAGGCAACAAGCAAAAAACACAAACCTCAGTTTTCATTCCCTTTTTGCAACAGCTGGACAGTGAACACTGATTCCTTTGGGGGGAGTCAAGAAGAACGAGAAACAAGTTTAGTTTTGGAATAGTTTCAAAAGTCTTTGTGTCCTTTAAATTTGGGTGAATGATTTTAAGTGCTTTTTGCCCCAAAACTGTAGCCTTAGGGGCAAAAAAGAAAGCCTGTCTAGTTAAAACCCCTTTTTTTAAAAACTTAAAAAATTTTAAAGAAAACATTTAATAAACAACATGTAAAAAATAAAAGGGCAAACATCCGGGCGAACAAAAAAGTTTTTCAAGGACAAACAAACATTTACATTCTCATTTTCAGTTTTTTCCCACACATTTGGCAAAAAAGCATTTTTTGGCAGACACTTTTTGATATAAAATTTTAGTCATGAAGTGTTTTAAAAATGTAACTTTTTAAACAGTTTTGGGAAGTGTTAGTGTGGTACACAGTACGGGTTTTTTACTATTATCTATCAGCGATTGTCCCGAGAAGTAAGTCGGGCGGTATTAATGAATACATATTTTAAGGTTCCCAAGGGGAAATTTTTAAATTATTCAACCATTATCATAAATGGTTTTGTTTTTTTAATTGTGTATGAATTAACCTTTTTTATTATCTAAAATTAAAATAACCATTTTACGTTTTCTCTTAGAAAAAAAATGTTAAAAATTTTGGCATTCCCAATTTAGATTTCTGTTTTAAAAAAAATTTTATCACTTTTCATTCATTTGTAATTACAGTGTTTTGGGGAACTTAAATTGGGAAAAAGTAGGAGCTAAGTACAAAATTTTTCTACAAAATTTAAAAGAAGCTTCACTACACTGAAGCCTCCCCACCCAAAAAATGCAGCAAGCTAACTACAATAAAATGAAAGTAGCTTAACTACTCAAAACATTTTTTTAACATCCGAAAAAACCCTTTATTTTCCCCGTCATTGCTATCTACCAATTGATTTGTGTTTTTGGGTTAAAGTTAAATTTGGGTGTGTAACCCGTTTTTTTTCCTTTAGGATTAATAAAAGTAGTCTTTCTTTATTTAAAATTTTACCACAAAAATTTGGTTTTTTTTAGAGAAGTAATAATTTTTGAGAACATAACCCAAAGTTATACCTTTTCAGCTTCTCCTGTCTTTTCATTTTTCCTACCTTTCCTGCCTAAATTCCCTTCACAACACAACACACACACACACACTTTTTTTTTTTTTTTTGCTGCCAAAGGGGGCATTTTTGCAGGGTTGTGCCCTGTTAAACTGTTGGTGTTTGTGACCCGAGTTGGGGATGATTTTCTTAGCTGGGATTGTTGGGTTAACTTGGGGGAAAAACCTGAAAAGGGGGCCCCCAACCTTTTTGTTGGACGTCTTGGATGTTACAGAATTTTTTCCCTTTTGGGGGTTTCACAGTAAAATCAGGAAAGTGTAACTGTTTTTGTGAGGACCCCGATAAAATAACATGAAAATTGTTAAGGTATGGTCATGGAGATTCATGAGATTTAAAACGTCTCTGATCCCTCCCCCACCATTGTCTCCCGCTGCGCGCTTTTCCCTCCTGCCAGTCTTGACGGGGGATCAGCAGGGGAAAGATAAATGTAGTTAAACTAGTAACCCGCTACTGCCCAACACTGGACAGATCACAGCCAATTGTGAGGGCACAGTGGGGCAGATCAAAGCCAAATGACGAACCTGCGTGGGGAGAAACCCCCAAAGGGGTTTTTTAGTCCATTGCCTTAACCACCGGCCCCCCCAACAACTCCATACAATTTCTTACAACAACTGTGATCCCCTCCACTTTCAAATTTGTGGAAGCAGAATTGCAAAAAGTGAAAAGTCACAATTGTGTTCCCCCACCTGTTGTAAATGAGAGTGGGGCGGAAAAAAATCTGATTGTGGACGGGAAAATGTGAAATTGTTGGGTCAATGTGATGTCACAATTGGAAATTTAGATGTCCAAATTCTGATGTCACAGAGGAAATAACGGCGAAGCTTAACCCCTTTTTCCCGCTACAATTTTTTGTGCTGAGGAGACTGAAGGGGTCCAGTTGAGGAAAAAATTTTTTTAAAACCCGCAGAATGGACACATCGAATTGTGATGTCAAAGTGGACAGTCACAGCGCTTTGTCAAGTCCCCAATGGTCAATCAAAGCCAAATTTAAGGGTCACAGCCAAAATTTTGAAAGTCACAGTGGACAGATCACAGGGGCTTTGTGATGTCACAGGGGGACAGGGCACAGCCAATTTTTGGGTGTCACAGTGGGCATTCAAAGCGCTTTGTGATGTTTACAATGGACAGAAAATGGGTTTGTGTGTCACAAAGGGGCAGACCCCAACCAATTGTGATGTCACAGGGACAGATCAAAGCCCCTTTGTGATGTCACAGTGGAAACACAGTGCTTTTTATGTCACAGTGGGCAAAAATCACAGCATTTTTGATGTCAAACAATTCCAAAACCAAACAAAAATTTTAAATTTTTTTTTAGCGCCAATTCCAAACCCAAAATTGTCTCAAGAAAACTTTACAAATAGAGTTTGGTCTAAAACCACACTCAATAATTTTGTTTACAAAACCCCAGTTAAACAACTCCCCCATAAGCCAAAACACCCTTTTGGGGACAGCGGGGAGGAAAAAAAATTTTCCCTTTTTAAAAAGGCAGAAACCTTTGGACAGACCATGACTCATGGTGGGCGGTGATCTGACGGCACCCGGTCGGGTTGAGAGGGAAAGAGGAAAAGGGGGGAAAGAGGGGGGGTGGGAGGGGTGGAAAAGGGGAGAGAAAAGAAAAAAGAAAAGAGAGGGAACCTATAGCAGAAAAATCAATAGGAAAACCCACAGTAGTGTAGGGAAAAGTAGTACATTAAAAAATGTAAGCTGTATGTTTAAAAAATAATACTAATACTAGATGTTACCCAAAAATGAAATAAAAAAATGATAAAATAGTAACCCAAAAAAAATGTATGAATTATTTTATTTAGGGGAGTTAAATAATTTCCCCAGTGGGAGGTTCAAACTGTGTCAGCGATCCTTTCGCAGCCCCACAGTCCCATGGGAAACCCGCAGGATGAAAAAAGCAAGGGAAAAACTCCGGGGGAAGGAATCAAATCAGTAACAAGGGAAATTAAAAGGAACATAAAAAAATAAAACCCTTTGGGGAAAGAGATGAAGAAAGAGAGGGGGCTCAGTGTCCTTGGAGTCCCCCACAGCCCAAACCTATAGCAGGGAAAAACAGGGGGGGTTGGGGGCGGGGAAACCCCGAGCCCGCCCAACTATAAGCTTTATCAAAAAGGGAAAGGTTTTTTAAATTAAATCTTAAAATTTTTAAAAGGGGTCCCCGCCTCCCGAACAAAATTGGGAAAATGGTTTCCCCCCAGGAGAGGAGCTTGTAAAATGAAAGCTCTGGCTCCCAAAACTACTTTGGAGAAACCCTTTTGGGGGGCCCCCGTAAGTCTGCAAAGGGGACCCAAGTGTTCTAGTGGGATGGTTTTTGGGACTATAAGCTCTTTAAGAAAAAGAATTTTGGGGCCCCGATCCCTTAAGCGTTTGTAAAGTAAGGAGAAGGATTTTGAAAATTTTATCCCAGAATTTTTTCAAGGTAGCCAGTGCCCGTTGGGAAACTTTAAAAACCCGGAGTAATATGCTCCTTTTTAAACCTTGTTCCCGTTAGTAAAACGAGCCCCAGGGATTTTGAATCAACTGCAGATCTTTTTAAAAAAATTAATTTTCTGCAGCCCGATAATAAAGCATGCAGTAGCTAGCCCAGAAGTAAACCCAAAAGCATTTGGGTAGTTTTTTGCATCCGTTTGAGACAGGATGTCCGATTTTTTTGAATTGCGGAGGGTTTAAAAAAGGCACCTTGAGATTTTTTTTAAAATGGGGGTTAAAGGGGAAAAACCTGGAAACAAAAAAAAACCCCCCCGATTCCTTCAGGAGTGCTGGAGGCTAAAGTTAAAACCCTCTAGTATAGCTATATCAAGATTAGTTTTTTTTCGGTGATGTTTTTGGGCCCCAAATTGATTCTTTTATCTTATCTGAAATTTAGAAGCAAAAATTGTGGGGCATCCAGATCTTAAATCCTTCAGACATGCTTGCAGTTTTTCTAAAATGATTTGTTTATTTAGGTTTTTTTCGATAAATATAAATTTGGGTTTTCATCGGCAAACAGTGAAAGTTAATGGGGTTTGGGTTTTTTTTAAAAATAAAAGCCTAAGGGGGAAACATATTTCGGTTTAATAAAAAAATTTGGGCCCCCCACTGGGGCCTTGTGGAAATCCATAACTAAATTTACTGTGCACAGAGGATTCATCTTAACATGTACAAAATGGAACGAATTTGATAAATAGGATTTTAAAAACCCCTTTGTGTGTTTCCCCTTTTAATTTCCAATTAAAAATTTTTAGTCTCTGTAGTAAAAATTTGGTGGTCGAAACGTGTCAAATGCTGCACTAAAAACTAACCCGGACAAGTACAGAGGGGCAAGACCTTTGTCCCACTAAAAAGAAGGTCATTTGGGTTTCTTTTCACCAGTTTCAGTCCCCTGTGCTATGGGGGGTACTCTAAAACCCCGACTGAAATTTTTTCGAATAATTCATTGAGAGCAAAAAAAACACCAGCTGATTTGCAACTGTTTTTTTTAAAATTTTTAGAAAAGAAAGGGGAAGGGTTTGATTAGGTCTATAGTTAGCTAAGACCTCCCGGGGGCAAGAGTTGGCTTTTTAAAAGGGTTTAAATTACAGCTAATTTAAAGGGGCCCGAAGGGAATAGCCTACTACCAAAAAAGAGATTTATCCCTATTAGTAGGGAAAGGGGCCCATACGGCCCAAAATTTTTCCCTTTAAATAACTTTGTTTTGGGGTAGGAAACTAGGGGAAAGGTGGATGGGTTTGAGGGAAAAAATAGTCAGGTTTAAATTTTGGAAGAAACAATGGGGGAAAGGATTTTAATATCCTCGAATTGCAGCTATCTCTAAGGGTTTCCCGTGTTAGGGGAAAAAATGAAATTGGTAAAGGGGGGATAAGTTTTATCAATTCTTTTTTTCTAATGGGGGGTTAAATTTTTTTCATTGAAGAAAACTCAAAAAAATTTTTACTGGGTTTAGAGACAGAGGGGGAAAACAGGCCCCTATAGAAACTATGACTCTCTGTCCCGCCCTTGGGTACAGTGTTAAAAAAAAAACCTGGGGGGTTTTTTTTGTTATCCTCATTAATGATGAGTAATAGGCGTTTGCATTGCGGGGGCCATTTCTAAGGGTTTTAAAAACCATCTTGCCAGGTTAATCGGGGGACTCTTCCAAATTGGTGGAACGCCCCTTTTTCCCTTTTTTAGTTTTTTTTGATTGCTTTTAACGAAAAGGTTTTTAGGGAAATTTTACCAAGGGGGTTGCTTTCCCTTTTTTTTTTAAACTTCTTTTCAGGGGACAATAGAGTTAAGCGTTTTTCCCCAAGGGGTCCGCAGGCCCCTGATCGACAAAATGATCAATTTGGGGGGAAATTAAATAAAGGTTATCAGGGAAAAATTTAGACACGGCCCTTGATTTAAAAGTAGGGGAATCTTTTCCTTAAATGTAGTTTCAGCCCCTTTCAGAAAGGAAACTATAAAAAACTTTTTTTGGAATTGGTTTTGGGAGTCCCGGGCAGTTAAAAATTCAAACGTTATTAAAAAAAGGGTCCGATAAAACAGGGTTTTGTGGGAATTTTACTATTAATTTAAAAAAAATTTCCCCAAAGCCATAGGGGTTTGAGCAGGGCCCAGAGTGTGGTTGAAACAGGTGTGGGCTTATGTACGATCTGGGCGGGAAAACCAAAAATTGGGGTCCCCGTTTAAAGACATAAACGCAATGTTAAGGCTACATTATCGACGGGCAACAAGGAAAATTGAAATCCCTACAATGGTTTAAATTTGTTTTGTTTTTTTAAAGGAAATAAGCTTGATAAAAACTCTGAGAAATTTAGTCAGAAATTCCGAAATTTTGGGGGCCCCGGGGCTGGTAAACAACAACAAATAAACTGGCTTGTAGTGTTTTTCCATTTCGGGGTGAAAAAAACCAAACCCAAAGGGTTTTTGAAGAATTATAATTAAGTTTAGGTTTTTGGACTGATAAATTTTTTGGGGGAGTCATAAATACTGCGACTCCAAACCCCCTCTGCCAGGCCCCGAGGAATTTTGAGTATTAATAGACTGGGGGGAAATAGCTTCATTTAAACAAAAAATTCTTCAGGGTTAACCGGTTTTTAGGGGACAGAATAAATTTAATAAAGATAATCAGAGATTAGTTCATTTACCAATACGCCTTAGATACAGAGATCGATTTTAAAAGTCCCAAAAAGAGTTTATATTTTGGGGTGGGTTTCCCCATGGTGGTTTTAAAATTTTTTATTAGGTTTTTTTGTTTACTCCTTTTCTTTTAATTTTTTTATATAAATGAAATTTTCATGGTCGGGGGCAGAAAACCGTTTTTTATGGGGTGTTGGGGGGGGTAATGCTCTAAAAGGAAACGCAAAAGAGGCATGTAAGACTGAACTTTTTGCGTCCTGGTTTTCAAAATTGGGTTTTTCACGGGGTGGGCCCGAAATTAAAAAAACTTTTTTCCAGATTACCCAGAGTGAGAGCAGCCCTTTTCCCAAAAAGGGATGAATGCCGTTTTTCCCTAATAAGACCAGGGTTTTCCCCCCGAAAGTCCGCCAATTATCTACAAAACCCACATTGTTTTTCTGGAAACCCCCACCTTTACAGCCACGGTTTTTAAGGATTTACAGCGGCCAAACATGTCATCACTGGGGGTGTTAGGTAGGGGCCCCGAGAAAAAATATGGAGTCCCACATCGTTTTTTGCATATTGCACACCCACTCTTGTTAATTTTGGTTTACCTTTTCCCAAATTTGGTAAAGGGGGGGTCATTACCGCCGACGTGAAAAAAAAATCTTTCCAATCTACTTTTGCCTTACCAGCAGTTTTAAATTTTACTCGAAAGTCGCCCCCATCTGGCCCCCGGGATGCATTTTACTGTGGTTGCTTGGGGTCCCCCTAGTTTTTACGGTTTGCATATGGAGCGGCCCCAAATTTCCAGATTTGTTTCTCAGCGGGTGTGTCCCCCGAGAAAGGGGGAATCATTGGAAAGTGAAGGGGTTGGTGGTGAGCCTGGGCCCCTTTTGGGTTTTGGGGTATGCTTCCTTTGGGCAGTCACCCACCTCCCGGGTGCTCGGGGGCGCAGGGGGACCCGGGTAGCAGAAGCTACTTAGGTCGGTCCGCACCGGCTACTGGGGTCTTGGGTAGTGATGAACTTTCCATGGGCGGAGCCGGCTTCTAATTCACTGGGCCTCGCCCCCAGTGCTACAAATAAAAACACTTATTAAAAAACCCCTTATCACTAAAGGAGGCGGGCGAAAAAGCAAAACAATCAAAACACCGAGAAAAGAAAAGCAGGAGAGTGAGAGGGAAAAGAAAGGGGAAACCATGGCTAGTTGCTATCAATGTAACGTTAGCTAACAGAAAGGAGAATGTGAAAAAAAAGCCCGTTTTGTATTGCGAAAAAAAAGCTGCTTTTAAAAAGGGGTTTCCCGCAATTTCTTAGGCAGTACGAAAATAGTTAGGAGGTTAAAGAGGGTTTAAATTTCCGCAAGATCTGAGTTTTTTGGTGAAAAATACTGGGGTAAGCCCGGGGCTTTCCCAAGGGATCGACAGTACACAACTCAGCGCCCGGAAACGGAAAATTACGCAATTCGCTTACCCCTAGCACGTAGAAAAGGTTCCGTCACCACGTAAACACGTTTGCAGAGCCATAAAAACACCCAATCAAATGGTCAGATCAAAGCCAACTGAAGGATCACAGCCAACTGTGATGTCACAGGACACAGTGCTTTGTGATGTCACAGTGGACAGATCACAGCCAATTGTGATGTCACAGTGGACAGATCACAGCCAATTGTGATGTCACAGTTGATAGATCAAAGCGCTTTGTGATGTCACAATGTACAGATCACAGTGCTTTGTGATGTCACAGTGGACAGATCACAGCCAATTGTGATGTCACAGTGGACAGATCACAGCCAATTGTGATGTCACAGTGGACAGATCACAGCGCTTTGTGATGTCACAGTGGACAGGTCACAGCCAATTGTGATGTCACAGTGGACAGATCAAAGCGCTTTGTGATGTCACAATGGACAGATCACAGTGCTTTGTGATGTCACAGTGGACAGACCACAGCCAATTGTGATGTCACAGTGGACAGATCAAAGTGCTTTGTGATGTCACAATGGACAGATCACAGTGCTTTGTGATGTCACAGTGGACAGATCACAGCGCTTTGTGATGTCACAATGGTCAGATCAAAGCCAATTGAAAGATCACAGCCAACTGTGATGTCACAGGACACAGTGCTTTGTGATGTCACAGTGGACAGATCACAGCCAATTGTGATGTCACAGTGGACAGATCACAGCCAATTGTGATGTCACAGTGGATAGATCAAAGCGCTTTGTGATGTCACAATGGACAGATCACAGTGCTTTGTGATGTCACAGTGGACAGATCACAGCCAATTGTGATGTCACAGTGGATAGATCAAGCGCTTTGTGATGTCACAATGGACAGATCACAGTGCTTTGTGATGTCACAGTGGACAGACCACAGCCAATTGTGATGTCACAGTGGACAGATCAAATCGCTTTGTGATGTCACAATGGACAGATCACAGTGCTTTGTGATGTCACAGTGGACAGATCACAGCGCTTTGTGATGTCACAATGGTCAGATCAAAGCCAATTGAAGGATCACAGCCAACTGTGATGTCACAGGACACAGTGCTTTGTGATGTCACAGTGGACAGATCACAGCCAATTGAGATGTCACAGTGGACAGATCACAGTGCTTTGTGATGTCACAGTGGACAGATCAGAGCGCTTTGTGATGTCACAATGGACAGATCAAATTGCTTTGTGCTGTCACATAGGACAGATCACAGCCAATTGTGATGTCACAGTGGACAGATCAAAGTGCTTTATGATGTCACAATGGACAAATCAAAGCGCTTTGTGCTGTCACATGGGACAGATCACAGCCAATTGTGATGTCACAGTGGACAGATCAAAGTGCTTTATGATGTCACAATGGACAGATCAAAGCGCTTTGTGCTGTCACATGGGACAGATCACAGCCAATTGTGATGTCACAGTGGACAGATCACAGCCAATTGTGATGTCACAGTGGACAGATCACAGCGCTTTGTGATGTCACAGTGGACAGGTCACAGCCAATTGTGATGTCACAGTGGACAGATCAAAGCGCTTTGTGATGTCACAATGGACAGATCACAGTGCTTTGTGATGTCACAGTGGACAGACCACAGCCAATTGTGATGTCACAGTGGACAGATCAAATCGCTTTGTGATGTCACAATGGACAGATCACAGTGCTTTGTGATGTCACAGTGGACAGATCACAGCGCTTTTGTGATGTCACAATGGTCAGATCAAAGCCAATTGAAGGATCACAGCCAACTGTGATGTCACAGGACACAGTGCTTTGTGATGTCACAGTGGAACAGATCACAGCCAATTGTGATGTCACAGTGGACAGATCACAGCCAATTGTGATGTCACAGTGGATAGATCAAAGCGCTTTGTGATGTCACAATGGACAGATCACAGTGCTTTGTGATGTTCACAGTGGACAGATCACAGCCAATTGTGATGTCACAGTGGACAGATCAAAGCGCGTTTGTGATGTCACAGTGGACAGATAACAGCCAATTGAGATGTCACAGTGGACAGATCACAGTGCTTTGTGATGTCACAGTGGACAGATCAGAGCGCTTTGTGATGTCACAATGGACAGATCAAATTGCTTTGTGCTGTCACATAGGACAGATCACTGCCAATTGTGATGTCACAGTGGACAGATCAAAGTGCTTTATGATGTCACAATGGACAGATCAAAGCGCTTTGTGCTGTCACATGGGACAGATCACAGCCAATTGTGATGTCACAGTGGGACAGATAACAGCCAATTGTGATGTCACAGTGGACAGATCACAGCCAATTGTGATGTCTCAGTGGACAGATCACAGCCAATTGTGATGTCTCAGTGGACAGATCAAAGCGCTTTGTGATGTCTCAATAGACAGAGCACAGTCCTTTGTGATGTCACAGTGGACAGATCACAGCTAATTGTGCTGTCACAGTGGACAGATCAAAGCGCTTTGTGATGTCACAGTGGACAGATCACAGCCAATTGTGATGTCACAGTGGACAGATCACAGCCAATTGTGATGTCTCAGTGGACAGATCACAGCCAATTGTGATGTCTCAGTGGACAGATCAAAGCGCTTTGTGATGTCACAATAGACAGATCACAGTCCTTTGTGATGTCACAGTGGACAGATCACAGCCAATTGTGTTGTCATAGTGGACATATCAAGCGCTTTGTGATGTCACAGTGGACAGATCAGAGTGCTTTGTGATGTCACAATGGTCAGATCAAAGCCAATTGAAGGATCACAGCCAACTGTGATGTCACAGGACACAGTACTTTGTGATGTCACAGTGGACAGATCAAAGCGCTTTGTGATGTCACAGTGGACAGATCACAGCCAACTGTGATGTCACAGTGGACAGATCAAAGCGCTTTATGATGTCACAATGGAAAGATCAAAGTGCTTAGTGCTGTCACATGGGACAGATCACAGCAAATTGTGATGTCACAGTGGACAGATCACAGCCAATTGTGATGTCACAGTGGACAGATCAAAGCGCTTTATGATGTCACAAATGGACAGATCAAAGCGCTTTGTGCTGTCACATGGAACAGATCACTATGGCAAGCCGTTTTAACATTTAATAGCTAGGCTGGATATGTATTGCAGATATCCGTAATTCATTTCTTCTTATTCAAAAATAACATTTGATATCCACAAGTCTTT